>JAVTVY010018236.1:0-80734 GCA_036873755.1 Hanleya hanleyi
ACGTTCTATAAAAAATAGGATATGTTCCAATGGAACCGGAAGGGGCCACGTGAAAGAATTTTTCAATGTATTATGGGACCAATTTTCAGCGACCGTCGTCCCAGGGGTTCGTAGGAGCGGCCAATTTTCCAGCGGAGAGCGACCCCTGGTGGCGAGGTTGAACCACGTGTTGAGATAAAAAAAAATGGCGCTGAAATCATTGTCGGGAACCCTTCATCGAAAAACTAGCAGTTCATTGCCACAGATATCTGGCGGTACTCGACAGCGAATGTTGTCATATGATGGGAGACAACTCTGTTAAAAAAATGTTACGACAGTCAACGAACAGAAAAATAATCTCCGCAATAGCTTCCTGAGTGTGTTTCATTTTCACTGGATATCCCATTGACGAGACGCGGTGTCTGCAGCTAAAACAAACATACGGAAACCCGGGCAGTGGCAGAGATGAAATGAAGAGTGGGCTCTCGCGGACTTTCATTAGCATAGAGACGGAGGTGACACGAACAACAACAACCTTGTACATTGTAAATTTTCGGTCGCGATCAAACTTTCCCGTGATCGGGGCATTTTCGTTCGCCCCGGTCTTACATAAACTCAATCTTTTATGAAAAAAACTCAATTTTTTTCCGCGCCTACGGCGCGCACTTCACGAAAACTCAGAAAACTGAATTTCTAGCTCAAAACTCAATTTTGAAAAAAACGCAAAAACTCAATTCAAATTCGTTTTCATCGGGAATACCACGATGAAAAACTGTCTAAAAAAAACCCTGTGGATCTTTGTCAAATTTGGTACACAGGTTTCTCTTGTGGTCTAGTTGTGCAAGGTAGCTTTTCTGGTCCGATTCCAAAATCCAATATGGCCACCAGGTGGCCATCTTGGATTTCCCCATGATACTTTGTTATTACGATCTCTCAGGAACTATTGCATGGATCTTTTTCAAATTTGGTACATAGGTTCCCCTTGGGGTCTAGTTGTGCAAGATACCTTTTTGGTCCGATTCGAAAATCCAAGTTACACTTCAAATTAATACTATATTCCCGAGTTGTGACGTTGCATCACAAGAGTCGGCTTATCAAACGATGGGGCATATTCTATATATTGACTATAGAGAATATCCATACTTTCACCTTCTATATCAAGGAGTTCAAATGATTCCGAATTAAAATGTATTTCTTCAAATTTTAAATCAGTTTACTTTAGTCCATGCCGCAAGTGAACTGCCCCACCGTTTTGTCTGCCGAAGGGACGTCACTCTTGTGAAACAACGTCACAACTCGACAACTGTAGACTACTACGTGTTTCGATCCAAGGGAGATAATCAGGGCTCATGCTAAAGTGTCAAAGAGATTAGTGTTCGCTTCCAGTACCCAATGATGACACGTGCAAAAAAAAAAAAAAAAATGCTACAAAACGAAGACGAAGGATCCTCCGGACATTCACTTTCAGACTAACTTTGCTCATTTCACTTGTACTATAACAACCGACATCAAGTACAGTTTCTAGAAATCTTGAAACTCCTGAACCTTAGATAGATAATATCTTGGTGTTTTCCAGTGTCCCTTTTTCCATCTTTTTCGCTCAAATTCGAAATTCTGCAAACAAAATTAGTAACAATGGACAAAAAGATCCTCTTGTCATTAGCTTACAATTATCAGACAATGGTGGGCGCCAAGATCCTTCAGGATCTCTCGTTCAGCAATGTGCATAATCCAATATGGCCGCCGTCGGCCATTTTGGGTTATAAGCAGTTGGATCTTAGATTATCTTGTCCGGACAATAACTCGTGAACAATTTAACCGATCAACTTCAAATTTGGAGTGTGCCTTGACATTGGTGAGAGGACGGTTGGGATTGTTTTTCAGCAATGTGCGTAATCTAATATGGCCACCGTCAGCCATATTGGATTATAAGCAGTTGGATCTTAGATTTTCTTGTCCGGACAATAACTCGTGAACGATTTAACCGATCAACTTCAAACTTGGGGTGTGCCTTGACATTGGTGAGAGGACGGTTGGGATTGTTTTTCAGCAATGTGCGTAATCTAATATGGCCGCCATCAGCCATATTGGATTATAAGCAGTTGGATCTTGTCCGGACAATAACTAGAGAATGATTCAACCGATCTGCTTCATATGTGGTGAGTGCCTTGACATTGTTGAGAGGAGGATTAGGATTGTTTTTCAAGGACGTGCTTAATCCAATATGGCCACCATCAGCCATACTGGATTTCATTGGATTTTAAGCAGTTTGATGTTGTCCGGACAATAACTGGAGTACGATTCAACTGATCTACTTCAAACTTGGGGAGTGCCTTGACATCGGTGAGAGGATGGTTGGGATTGTTTTTCAGCAATGTACATAATCCAATATGCCGCCGTCAGCCATATTGGATTATAAGCAGTTGGATCTTAGATTTTCTTGTCCGGACAATAACTCGTGAACGATTTAACCGATCAACTTCAAACTTGGGGTGTGCCTTGACATTGGTGAGAGGACGGTTGGGATTGTTTTTCAGCAATGTGCGTAATCTAATATGGCCGCCATCAGCCATATTGGATTATAAGCAATTGGATCTTAGATTTTCTTGTCCGGACAATAACTCGTGAACGATTTAACCGATCAACTTCAAACTTGGGGTGTGCCTTGACATTGGCGAGAGGATGGTTGGGATTGTTTTTCAGCAATGTGCGTAATCTAATATGGCCGCCGTCAGCTATATTGGATTATAAGCAGTTGGATCTTAGATTTTCTTGCCCGGACAATAACTCGTGAACGATTTAACCGATCAACTTCAAACTTGGAGTGTGCCTTGACATTGGTGAGAGGACGGTTGGGATTGTTTTTCAGCAATGTGCGTAATCTAATATGGCCGCCGTCAGCCATATTGGATTATAAGCAGTTGGATCTTGTCCGGACAATAACTCGAGAATGATTCAACCGATCTACTTCATATGTGGGGAGTGCCTTGACATTGTTGAGAGGAGGATTAGGATTGTTTTTCAAGGACGTGCTTAATCCAATATGACCACCATCAGCCATATTGGATTTCATTGGATTTTAGGCAGTTTGATCTTGTCCGGACAATAACGGGAGTACGATTCAAGTGATCTACTTCAAACTTGGGGAGTGCCTTGACATCAGTGAGAGGACGGTTGGGATTGTTTTTCAGCAATGTGCATAATCCAATATGGCCGCCGTCAGCCATATTGGATTATAAGCAGTTGGATCTTGTCCGGACAATAACTCGAGAATGATTCAACCGATCTACTTCATATGTGGGGAGTGCCTTGACATTGTTGAGAGGAGGATTAGGATTGTTTTTCAAGGACGTGCTTAATCCAATATGGCTACCATCAGCCATACTGGATTTCATTGGATTTTAAGCAGTTTGATCTTGTCCGGACAATAGCTGGAGTATGATTCAACTGATCTACTTCAAACTTGGGGAGTCCCTTCACCTTGGTGAGATCCCGGTTAGGATTGTGTTTCATGAATGAGCATAATCCAATTTGGCTGCCATCTACCAGCGATATTGGATTACGGTAATTCCCCTAATAATTCGATCACCGGAAGTGCAGCAAAAATGGCTTATATCTGGCAATATTCTTCATGGCACCAGCTACAAAGTTTCACATTTTGTCATTGTATGGCTTTTCTTCAATTTGAATGAAGAATGGGAATGTTACTTTTTGTCTGTGTTTGAATAACAGAGTTGAAAAATGAACTTCCTGTGATTGAATTATTAGGGGAATTACCGTATGTTGCATTTTAAACAGTTGTATGTTGTCTGGACAACAACTCTAGAATAATTCAACTGATCGACTTCAAATTTGCAGTTTGGCTTGACATCGGTGAGAGGACAGTTGTCATTGCTTTTCAGTTACCTGTGTAATCCAAGATGGCCACCATCAGTCATCTTAGATTTTCAGCATTTAGATCTTGTCTGGACAATAACTCTGGAACGATTCAACCAATCTACATCAAACTTGGAGAGTGCATGGACATTGGTGAGAGGACAGTTGGTATTATGTTTTATGGATATGCATTATCCAATATGGGTGCCATCCGCTGTATTAGATTATGTTAAGCTCATCAGCGATATCTCCATTTTCAAATCATACTCTTCATCAATGATATGAGATATCATTGACCAAAAAAAATCGACCATAGAGGTCCATAGCCCCCGCAGCAGCAGCGCTAGTGCTGCTAGCGGGGGACATGGACCTCTATGGTCGATTTTTTTTTTGTTCATGGGGTCACTCGGATGAGAAAAATGCTAGAAATCAGAGTGGACTCCAGCTTAAGATGTACTAATGCATTTAGTTTCAGGTTGTACTATCTTTGAAGAGTCATGGGTGACGTTAAACAAGCCTTGAACACCTGGTGTACCAAGAAGAAAATAGTCCCTCAGTATGAGTATGGGTCCACCGGTGCCAAACACCGCCCTCGGTTCAAGTGTGAGGTAAGTCTTTGTTATTGGTGCAAAAATTCGTCTTGTATTGACATTTCATTTATCATGTGATCAAAAAAAATAAAGAAATGACAATATTATGCTTGTCTGAGAGGCATCATTGAATATCCACAAATTGATAAGTATCTGCTTGATTTGTGGACACTGCATGGCAAAGTTGAGCAGTGGCCTAAATTGGAGGTCTGTCAATTCACTTTCACAATTCAAATGCACCATGCGTAGGCCAAAAACAAGTCTTGTGTTTCTGGTTCACACAAGTTTTAGAACAAGCCTGTGAACCCTTTTGTTAAAAAAATTATTCGGCTTCTCCCCCCTTTTTCCCCCTTGAATGATCAAGATGAGCATTTTTACGATTTATTTGAAATGTTTTAAGCATTAGAAAACACTGTTAAAACTGTGAAATGGGTGTCAAGGATTGTTGTAGGAAGGGCTCTCCTAGAGGATTTATGTTCTTTGTTGTATAAGAAGCCACTTCACCAAATAACTTTTTCTACTGTCTTTCACCAGAAACTAAAGACTTTTCCTCAGAAAATAGCTTTTTATATATCCTTCATAAGATGAGGGACGTATAATGCGATCAGTGCCGAACCTTGGGTATAAAAATACCCATGGGTCAAAGAAAAACCCTATTCATTTTGAGGTCAAAATGTCCAGGTCACTGTGTTGGAAAATCAGTAAATCATTGAAAATTGTTGTTTATGCTAAAGGTACAGTTCAGAGATGTGGATTGTAATGGCAGGGCTCCCACTAGCCCTATTTTCCCTATTTTTCCCTATATTTTCTGCTCTCCCCTATTTTTCCCTATATTTTCTCAAATTTAACCGATTTTGCCATATTATTCCTATATTTTCACGATTTTTCGTGCAGCTCTGACCTTGTATTCATTGTGATACATGTACACGAATAGTTGGCTTATTTAAATCCTCCAAAATAACAATGCGACCGAATCGGAAGTGTCCAAACTAAATTTGTAGTGTGTTTCTTCTTTACTACCTTGTCCCAGTTATGAGTACAGGCCCACATATGGCAACAATCTGAGGAACTTTATTAACAAGTAATTATCCCTGTTGGTGACTGAAATGCCCTGTTTTCTGGATTTTGCTCTATATTTGCCCTATATTTTGGTGATTATATCCCTATATTTGCCCTATATTTTGGCCATTATATCCCTATATTTTGGCCATGGGTCAGTGGGAGCCCTGTAATGGCAAAGATGAAGCCTATTGATGATTGGTGATAACATTTGATTGGTTACATCTGTACTCTCTACATACTACGGCAATTCCCCTAATAATTCGATCGCCGGAAGTGCAGCAAAAATAGCTTATATCTGGGAATATCCTTGATGGCACCAGCTACAAAGTGTCACATTTTGTCATTATGGTAATTCCCCTAATAATTCAATCACAGGAAGTTCACTATTCAACTCTGTTATTCAAACACTGCGAAAAAGTAACATTCCCATTCTTCTTTCAAATTGAAGAAAAATCATATAATGACAAAAATTGACACTTTGTAGCTGATGCCATGAAGAATATTTCCATATACAAGCCATTTTTGCTGCACTTTCGGTGATCGAATTATTAGGGGAATTACCGTATATGACTTTTCTTCAATTTGAATGAAGAATGGGAATGTTACTTTTTCTCTGTGTTTGAATAACAGAGTTGAAAAGTGAACTTCCTGTGAATGAATTATTACGGGAATTACCGTACATATGCAGATGGCGATTGATAAGAAGCCTTTCTAATTCGAATGACCTTGGCCTGTTATCAATGTCAAATTCTAGTTATTGCTGTATCTCAAAGGATCATGGCTCAGCTCTTCAAATTTACACTACATTACATTTCCGACTGGTTATTAATTCGAAGCCTCTTCAAGTTGACCATGTTGGCTGACCTTCAGCATTTTCATCACGGTCAAATTCTAGTTAACACAAAAGTGTCCATAAATCGAACACAGGTATAAAATCAGCTGATTAATCTTTGGCCTAAATCAGATGATTTTCAGAAAACATACTTGAATCAGCCAGAAAATGAAATTCTAAGTAAACTGATATTAATTATTGCAAGACAACACAAAAAAGCACAATAGACAAATGTTTTATCATATTTCTAGCTTCTTGCAAGACATCTTGGAAATTGGATTTTTAGCTCGCCGTATACGAAGTAGGCGAGGTATTGGGGGAGAGCGGGGGAAAGTGGCGGTGTCGCTGTCTGTGTCCGCGCTAGTTTTTATGTTTAGCACAACGTTAGACTCAAGCTGGAAGGTTAATGTTTTTTGTTTGGGCTGGATTTAGAATAATTTTGACTTCTTTTGGACTCTGAGTTTTCTGGGTTAATGTTTTTTGTTTTGGCTGGACTTCTGTTTAGGCTGGACTTAGAATAATTTACTGCTTGAAAAAAAGGTAATCTTTATTTCAAGTTTTATAATATAGTTCATCTTTCAATCCAACTTCAACATCACTGACAAAGAAGTCAAATTTTTATAACAATATGTATTGTCATTGCCAGTGATGTGCAACCTGAAGGGTTTGATCTTTATGCAAAGCTGCATGTTATTGACAAAACCCAAAACGGCGAGCTGCCGGGTTACACATACGGTAATTTCCCTATTAATTCACCTTCCAAATTTAATTCGAAAACGGCCGATTTTTCCGCTGTCGTGATTTTGTCCATCCTAATAAAACGAACACAGGAACATTTTCAATATCCGTGAAACAATAAATTCGAACACTCCCGTTTTCGCCACGGAGTTCGTGCCGATGAAAGTAAAGTGAATATGTTACTAGAATCTTATCGGCGTATGCTATTATTTGTAAGCGCAGAGAAACAACAGGGAATGGTACAATATAATCAGACTGAATTACTATTACTTACAGTCTATAAGGAAAACAATTGATTCAATTAACTCTGCAGTCCTGTAATTTTATCCTAACTTGATCGCGTTTCGCCGCAGTCGGGAAAAATATATACGGTAGTTCCCTGCACGTGGTCGAGTGTCTGCACACGGCCCGCTATTAAATCATTCTTCAGTTTCCAGCGTTCGTATATCAAATATCTTTCTTTAAACCAGCATTCCTTTACAGCTATTTCCCCATTCAGCACAGCTTATCCTCCAGAGAAAACCACATAAAATGGAAGAATCCAAAGTCAGGATAGGGGTGACAAGATGTTTCAGTTTCCAGTGGAGAGAATCTGAACAGCATGAAATATATAGTGAAATAGGAGAGTCCACGTGCAACATGCAAGTTTCACCCAGACTGGAAATGACACTTATTCATATGCAAATGAGATCGTGTGTAATAACATTGAATTGACTGCCTGGGGAAATACCTTGTCCCTTCGGAAGCCCAAATTCAGCTCTGGGTGAGGATGCGCGATTCACCAGCAAGAGGCAATTGGAAGGGGTTTCAAATTAACGCTGCAGTATTATGGGTTTGTGTGTTAATGTGTGGCCCTTGTTCGTCCTGTAAATTTCACAATACCTCATTCAAACTTGTTATATCTTGGCTTTGATTGCATCTATCGTTTAATGAAACATAGACAGGAAATCACACAGTTGACAAACGTCAGTTTTCCCACCAGGGGACACAAACAAATTTTGCGATGTGAAGCGCCGACAACAATCATCTCTGCATGTGCTCTGTTTTGTTCAAATATAGTTATCATAAAGACTTGCTCTTTCCGGTTTTGTTAAATATTTTATTGTGAATGAAAATATTTCTTACGATTCCCACGAACTTACCAAAATTCCAGCAATCAAAAAGTCTTTGGAATTGCACCGCGCATTTTTACACTAAGAATCAAACATCGCTATCGCCATTCCATTACTTTATATGCTAAACAAATTTGAGAAACATTTAAATGGTATTAAGCTTCGGAGATGAGAACATACCAGTATTTAATTAATATTCAGAACGATATCATACTTCGACTTTTACTTTTAGTAAACTGTTACAGTACCGATACCGTAATAGATATTCTCATACTTGAAACAAACCAATCCAAACGTGTATTGCCGACTGACACTCGGTTCTCTTGTACAATCCGCCGTTAATTCAACATTAATTTCGTGTCATAGGTCCGGGATATTTATTCAAGTCCTGGATGGTGTGTGTAAAATCATGCACAGTGAAGACCAAAAAGTCTATGACAGTCCGCTAATCTGTCTAAAACTTCGTGATACAATCCTACACAAATTTGCCGTTGGTTCATTTTCAGGGTTCACAACAACAACGTCGACATACCGAACGACTCGAACATGGAATACTCTAATATGTGTATAGTTTTATATTTCCAGAATATTCATTCAATTCCATGTCAGTAAGGTTTCATAATATAGATCATAGCTAATACTGAACAAAAAGGAAGGAATACGTTCAATGTTTTGGCCTACTTTTTCGATGTTATTATGGACGCGAATTTACGGACGTCAGCTCAAAAATCTGCATGATCGTGCTGAACTCGTCACTCGATAAATATGCTCGACTTCCTCGAATAAAATTAGACGCCTTTATCAGGGTAGAGGAGATTTTTTGACATCATACACTGCATTTTATGGAAACTGATGAGATATCAAAGTTAATACACGGTAATAAATACGATCACTATGACCACGGCGAAGCGGTCCGCCATTTTGGATTCTCCGTGAAAGTCGGCGCGACATTTAATTCGAACACTCGCGTTTTTCTAGAATTCGCTCAACAAATAATTCGAAAGTAGCCAATTTTTGGAGTGGTGAGTTTCATCACTACATCGCGAATTAATAGGGAAATTACCGTAACCCTTGTTTCAAATAAGGACACTTATTTAAAATAAGGAATCTGGTTAAAAAATCTGGGTAATTATTATTATTCTAACCCTGCATATTGAAGCCATTAAGACTCTTGTTGCCCAGTACTTCAATAGCGACATGGCAAAGTTTAACAGTGATATAAATGTATTATGTTCACTCACCAAGACCCTACTCATTTATTTTCTTCAATATTTCCAGTTGAGGGTGGAAGGATATAATTATGTGGCGGTGGGCAACTCGACCAACAAGAAAGATGCCCAGGCAAACTGTGCTAGAGATTTCATCCAATTCTTGGTTCGTCAGGGAGAAATGACCCAGGCAGAAGTACCCATCATGACTGTGAGATACGAATGATTTAACTCGTAACTTTAAGCTGAATTATGTATGGTCATAAATACAGAACTCTTGCCTAGACAGCATGGGTGCATCAATTATAACGAAGCTTACAAAAACCTTGGTACTGTTCAACCCTGATTTCAAACATGGAAATAATTTGTTTCATTATTCATAACAATATTACTACGGTATTATTAAAGCATCAGTTTGATTGAAATTAAAATGGTTGCACTACATGATCAAATTTCTTTAAGTCTTGTTAAATAGTGAGAACTCATTACATTTAAGTTTTCCGGTATGGCAAATCAGATTTTTGCCTTCATGAATATTTCCTCTGATTACTTCAACAAACAATATTACATTAAAGATATTTATCTCTCGACATAAATTTTCTCAATCTTGAATCATAAAACAAATGTTTCAGTTGCCATCGATGGAGACGGAAGAAGGGAAAAATGATGGGCCTCCGATGGGGGTGTTACCATCAGGGACTCTCCCACCTCACTTAATGGCCACAGCTGGGAACATGCGGGCAGATGGTGGCTCCCTGTTCTTGCCAGGAGCTCAAGGTCCCCCAGTGCCCTATCAGAGAGGTCCCCCGCAGGAGTACTTGGATCGTATCCGAGATCAACGTAGAGTGGAGGAGGTATGTCAGGGCTGTTCCAGTTAAAAAGGTATGGGAGGGGCAGAAGGCAGCTTTGAATTATACCCCACCACCCATAGAAATTTTACTGGCCTTCTCAATGTTATAACATGGAGTGAAGGGAATTTTTTCCCATGACCCATAGAATAAAAAATTTAGTCCCTTGTTACCTTTTTTAAATGAAACAGCCCTTATCAAGCAAATCAAATATACTATGATCACGAAAATACAGTGAAACCTGTGAACACGAACACCTGTGTAAACTGACCAACTTCAAATATTGACATTATCCATGGTTCCAGTACTTATATTTAAGGTATTGATAAACCAGAACCAGTCCTGCCAATCCTCTCAAAACCAACACTATAATCTGGTTTCAAGCAAGGTCGGTATCCACAGGTTTCTCTGTACCACGCAACATGGCTGGGTGATGCTTAGATGGTTCGTCGTGATATGACTGAAATATTGTTGAAAGCGACGTTAAATCCTACTCACTCACTCTCTCACCCAACCAAAAGCTTAGCTATGACAAATTTGCATTCTGTTTGTCATAGAGTTCTGTGAGATCCCAATAGGCCAATCATGACAATTTCTGCCGTTTCTATTTGACATAAAAAATTGGCATCGGCTATATAGTCATTTCACCCCGGAGATTCAGTTCTCCATCCCTTGTGTGCTTTGGCATGACATTCCATCCCGTGGAGCATGTTTTCCATCCTGTGGAGCAAAACAGTACACTTTTTCGGCCTCTCCAGACAAAGTGCAAGATACCGATGAACGGGGGTGGAGGTAGGTGGATAATCATGTTGCCTATCAGGGACCTATTTAATCATAGAAGCGATGTGATCATAATTCCCTCTCTGTCAATATCCCGTTTTTCGTAAATAAGCTACACAGTTAGAGCTGTTGTGGGTATTTTGACGGGCAAGCCCGCATTATATCCACGATTGGAGTCATTTTATCACATGGTCCGTCCGTTTTCAATGAAATATACTGCCAAGGTTACTCTGTTGTTGTAAAGTCAGTTAAACTGACTAGAGAACCGTTGACGAACTCAGCTGAACTAATTGTATTGCGGTAGTCCATACCACGGTGCACGAGAAGCCATCCCTTGGAGCAAGAAAAACAGATAAATTCTTCTAAATTTGTGAAATACGCTGCATCACAAATGTCGAAACATGCTGGTCAAGCAAGTGAACGGTGTCCTTTACCGACGAAACATTACAAATGGTTATATTGTTGAATAAAATAAAACTTTTAATAAATCCGTTATTTGTTCCGTGACAGTATTCGGTCAAGAACAACAGTATTCTGATTTTGGTGAACACCCTTAAAATAGTGGTGCAGTGACGCGGTTTTTATTTCATTTTATGCTCATTTTATGAAATCAACAAAGAATAGGTGTGCTCCCAATCCAGAATATTAATTTTCCAACACTATTTCAACAGTTAGCCTTCTGTCATAAAATTTATTATAAAACCTGATACCGTAATTGTTCATCCTGATTGGTCGTATGATATTCTGTAATTCCCCATATTACATGTATAGCACAAGCACTATTACATGTTCTGCAGTAGCTAACTGTCTGGAGGCGATGTCACACGATCTCGAGGTAATAGCGCACGGTCTCGAGGCGATAGCGCACAGTAGTGCACCATCCTGAGCTCAGTTGTCCTCCGTTAGCGCATGGCAAAACACTGTTGCTAAGGACATAGTACGCGCTTCAACATTTGACAGCTGAATGATTTTCGGCAACTTCAGCGGGAAGTTCCGGGATTACTGTGCCCCAAATCTTCTTGATACGACCAACATTGTGTAGGAAAAAAATTTGCTACGGTACTCATTAACTGGTTTGATGATCAAAGCTGAAGACATGCACAAACCAGCCTGTAAACCTCGAATAATCGAATCTAAGGTTCGGTACCGCAAATTATTGAGCTACGGTATACATATTGTCATATTTTTTTTACTGTTATCGGACGTGGATCATAGGTTTGCAAAGTCCTTCCTCTGTTATCTTAGGTAATATAGAAACATTCGATATGGACATAGTAATAAAACACTCGTTGAATACTGCCTGTCTCAAGCTGAAAATCCTGATGTCACACCCCACAGCGCACAAAGTGACGAGTGCGTTGACCCGAGAAACTAGAAAATTTATGATGGGTCTACGGTAACGTCCGCAATTTATGTTATGTGTATTAACAATACAAATAATATTTCTAGTCCGGCCTGTTGGTGGTTGATCGGGCCAAAAAATCCACTAGTGGATGAAATGATGAAGTCATTTCGTTTTCAATTCTTCAACGTCGAAATTCAGGAATCGCAATGGCAATGAAATAAATTCTTTCAAGTTTTTCTTGCTCCAAGGGATGACTAGTCGTGCTCCGTGGTATGGACTACCGCAATACAAGTAGTTCAGCTGAGTTCATCAGCGGTTCTCTAGTCAGTTTAACTGACTTCACAACAACAGATATGTATACTAGTAACATTGGCAGTATATTTCATTGAAAACGGACGGACCATGTGATAAAAATGACTCCAATCGGGGGTATAATGCGGGCTTGTCTGTCAAAATACCCACAACAGCTCTAACTGTGTAGCTTATTTACGGAAAACGGGATCTTGACAGAGAGGGAATTGTGATCACAACTTTTCTATGATTAAATAGGCCCCTGATAGGCTACATGATTATCAACCTACCTCCACCCCCGTCCATCGGTATCTTGCACTCTGTCCGGAGAGGCCGAAAAACGTGTACTTTCGGCCATGTTTTGCTCCACAGGATGGAAAACATGCTCCACGGGATGGAATGTCATGCCAAAGCTCACAAGGGATGGAGAACTGAATCTCCGGGGTGCATTTGAGATGGGTCATTGACAGTCAAATATTTGGTATTTCTGTTGTCCAGCAAACCAGACTAGTAGGCAACAATGTGGATCGCCAGCCACACTAGGCGGCGCTAGTGCTCCAACTGGTAAAGAAGACGTGGCATCCTAAAACGAACAATTATAACGTCGTTACATTATGATGTTGCCTTTGTGACGTCCAGGAAAATGACATGGGCATGCAACATTTATCTCTTGGTACACATAGCCACCTGGCATCAGTTCGGGCTGGCGAACCCCATTGCAGGACTTACTCCATTTAATGTTTCTCTGACAAAGCCAATATATTGCACCGTGACTGGACAGATGTTGGATAATATAAGTTATACCAGTGTCTTGCGTTGGTATACAGGCTGATATTTCGTCGAGAAGATAAATATTTTCACAAGCCCGAAGGGCGAGTGAAAATATTTATCTTCGAGACGAAATATCAGCCTGTATACCAACGCAAGACACTGGTATAACGAATTTATCACATTGAAGAGCTATTTTTCTGGTTGGTTTAACATATATCACCAACTCAAAAGAAAAACAGGCATAACTCAATGTTGAACAACGACAACGTAAGACATCGTGAGTCGGACAGGCAGCTTCGATCTCTTTTCGATCTGTTGCGCGATGAACAATAAACTGGATGAAATACTTAGCTGACATTCTGACGTTCCTGTTTATGTGGCATATAACGCTTTGGATGATAATTTATTTCTTATCTTCATCCGCAAATACACAATTTGCCTCGCACAACTTGTTCCAATAGCGGAACTCGCCCATACAAACTCGCGCAGACAAATTCGCCTGAAACAGGCTTTGCCTGCAGGTGTTGCACGCGCGTCCTTGACTGCGTTGGTATATGGGCACGCGCGTCCTTCACAGCATTGGTATACAAGAATTCTGAATTGGTATACCAACGGTGGATAACGAATACGGTCTAATGCACTATGGTAATTAACCAATCAAAACCCTACAATTTACTCTGAAATGTGATAAGGTGTGATGTTTGGATATTAGTTCTCCACATTGATTATGATATTGTGTTGACCTGTTTCCAAATAAAGTCAACGTGCATCTGCAGGGGTCAAAATAACAGTGTCTACATGTCTCTGGTAGGTGAAATTTGTTAGAGCTGGCTATTTCCAGATATATATTTTTTGGATGATTTCTTTAAAAAGTGATGGGAACCGAGTTCCTAACAGATACTTTAATATACCGTAACTGAGTAATTTTTTCTGCAACATTTTCTCCACTTCTTGCAACATCTCATTGCTCGATATTTTAGTGTTCAAGTCGAATTCTGAGGAGACCAGTAAAAAATGTTGTCATCTGCAGCTGTCACCTGATACAAGTATTTTCTTTTCTAACATTTCGACCCCTGATTTGTCTAATTATGAAGGGGCTTGATTCATACATTGTTGCACGCAACTAGCTACACATGACATAGATTTGATGTCAGGTATAATATCCTATGAAACAACATCTAAGTTTACTGAGATGGTGATCAAGGTCCACTCTCACATCCTGGAGATTTCTGTTACACTTAACTTTTCAATCAACCCTCTGGATTCTCTTGATTGACAATGGAATCAGCGATCGTGAAGCTAAATGACATCAGTAATTACCAAACAACCACTTGATGAAAAATGGCCCATGGAGATAGAGAAATCCCTTAATCATGCTTTCAAGGTTGCATATAAAGAGACACTTGTGTACCTTGGTTCGTGTTGATCATATAGTCTAAGTTTTGGATGAATATTTAACTTTGAAGTTCTCAGAAAACAAAACTACACAAGCGGTGAAAATCTCAAAGCCATAAAATGTGGGAAGACAAGGTATTGCTTAAAGACGATTATTATGCCTGTTCATGGATTTCGTGTGGGCAATTAAATTGATGTCCTATTACCTGAAGGCATTGGCAGGCTAATGGGGTTCGCCAGCTCGAACTGACGCCAGGTGGCTACGTGTACCAAAAGGTGAATGACGCATGCGCATGTCGTTTTTCTTGACGTCACAAAGGCAACGTCATAATGTAACGACATTATAATTGTTCGTTTTATGACGTCACATCTTCTTTACCTGTTGGAGCACTAGCGCCGTCTAGCGTGGCTGGCGATCCCCATTAAGTAGCATTATTTCAATCCTCAACTGTTATTTGTCTGAATGTACATTTCATCACGGGATAGAAGTGGGATAAAATCTCATCAGATTTCAGGCCTATTGTCATGTTTGTGGTGGCTATTCCCGTAGCAAGAATAAAGCTCCTCACATCTGGATTATAAATCGACAAAAAGTTTCAAAGAAAGCCAGAGAAATGTGTTTTTGAAGACTTTCTAATATTGGTCCATTTAGCTGATAAGTGATTAATGGTTCAGCAGGTCATACTCAATCATGAAATCCACATGGTACGCTATGTTGTTTAATTTACAAAACAAACCCATGTGTCCAGTCACAACTGGAAATTGTGGTGCACAATGGAATATCATCTACATTTCTCAACTTTCAATTTTAATAAATTGGACCACCCCCATAATTTTAGTGCGACAATGCACTCGAATTAATTGTGTTTATCACAACTCAATCCAGCATGGAACATCCTGGCATGTTGTGGTAGTAATACCCAAGGCTAGTTTTATCTCAACATTCATATCATGACCATTTTCAGGCTGAGGATGTTGACTTCAGTGCCAATATCCATGGCAACTGGACGCTGGAAAATGCCAAAAGTCGCCTCCATCAGTTCCTGCAGATGAACAAGATAAATACAGATTACAAGTATGGTATGGTCGGACCTGACCACAACAGGTATGATTCTGTTGGGGTGGGGAGAGATGGAGGTGGGGGGTGGGGGCAGATTTCAATATGTATATTTGTCTGAGTAATTAACAATTTTGTTTTCCTATTTTTAGCCCACCATCACCAGGTGGGGTCTAGTTGTGCAAGATACCTTTTTCTGTCCGATTCGAAAATCCAATATGGCCACCTGGCAGCCATCTTGGATTTCCCCATGAACCTTTGTTATCGTGATTTCTCAGGAACTACTGCATGAATCTTTGTCAAATTTGGTACACAGGTTCCCCTTGTGGTCTACTTGTGCAAGATACCTTTTCTGGTCCGATTCCAAAATCCAATATGGCCCCCAGGCGGCCATCTTGGATTTCCCTGTGAAACTTTGTTATTCCGATTTCTCCAGAAGTACTGCGTGGATCATTCTCAAATTTGGTACACTGGTTCCCTTTGGTGTCTAGTTGTGCAAGATACCATTTTTGGTCCGATTCGAAAATGTAATATGCCCACCAGGTGGCCATTATGTATTTCCCCATGAAAGTTTGTTATTGTGATGTCTCAGGAAGTACTGCATGGATATTTCTCCAATTTGGTACACAGGTTCCCCTTGTGGTCCACTTGCACAGGGTACCTTTTTTGGTCCGATTCGAAAATCCAAATATGGCCAACTTGAATTTCCCCTTGAAACATCGTTATCGTGAATTCTCAGGAAAAACTTAATGGATCTTTTTTAAATTTGGTACCTAGTTGTGCAAGATAACTTTTTTGGTTACGCTTCAAATTAATATGGTATTTCAGAGTTGTGACGTTGCATCACAAGAGTAGGCGGATCAAACGGTGGGGCATATTCTATATATTGAGTATAGAAAATATCCATACCTTCACCTTTTATATCAAGGAGTTCAAATGATTCCGAATTAAAATGTATTTCTTCAAATTTTAAATCAGTTTACTTTAGTCCATGCCATTGCAAGTGAACTGCCCCGCTGTTTCGTCTGCCGATGGATCGGCTACACGAAGGGACGTCACTGTGACACAACGTCACAACTCGACAACTGTAGACTACTGCGTGTTTCGCTCCAAGAGAGATAATCAGGATTCAGACACTTTCAAAGTTTCAACATTACTGCATAGACCGGATCCCTTCAGTATTCCGTTTTGTACCATCTTACTATTTTCGAGCATGGTATCTTAAAAGAGATAACTCAAACTAGCCCAGTAAACAGAACAGAAATAGCATTCGTTCCTCATTATAAAATCTTGAGTATGTTTCATAGCTCATGCGAAAGTGTCAAAGAGATTTTTCTTCGCTTCCAGTACCCAATGGTGACACGTGCGAAAAAAAATACTACAAAACGAAGATGAAGGATCCTCTGGACATTCACTTTCAGACTAACTTTGCTCATTTCACTTGTACTATAACAACCGACAGACATCAAGTACAGTTTCCAGAAATCTTGAAACTCTTGAAACTTAGAAAGATAATATATTGGTGTTTTCCAGTGTCCCTTTTTCGATCTTTTTCGCTCAAATTCGAAATTATGCAAACAAAATTACAAATCATTCATTTGTTCTTAGTAACAGTGGACAAAAAGATCCTCTTGTCATTAGCTTACAATTATCGGACAATGGTGGGCGCCAAGATCCTTCGGGATCTCTCGTTCTCAAGTTAAGCAGACCTATGGCAATACATGTATACAGAATGAATTTTGAGATTGAGGAATGACCAAGCATTTTGACATATGCTACAATTTAATGTCAGAATGATTCCAGTTTGGAATACTATGGTGATTTGTTTATTCTCATCTAATCTTCTAAATGTCTAAATGAGTAAATGTTACTGCATTGTTTCCGGATTATGTAATTTGAGTTACAACAGTAATTGGTTTATTGCCAGTTGATGGGATAAATGCTTGTTTGAATAAGAAAGTGATCTCGAAAAAAGGCAATGTCTTCATTTTGGTAGTCAAGTCCGACTACCAAAATGAAGACATTATCTTTCCTCGAGATCATTTTCTTGCTTTACAACTTGAAGCTACTCAAATGGACTACTCACTAATGTGTTTGTTAGTGAAATGGGTACATGCCCTAGCTCCACCCAGCACTTAGGGGCAAACAATAATGAGAAAAACAGAATTCTGAGTGCTCTTCTGGTTGCCTTGGAAATGGGAATGGGTTTCATACATCTGAGGCTATATTCTGTAAGATACTAATCATCATAAACTTCAACAAGAAAGGGTAGCAGAATCTGAAAATCATGATTTTGAGATGCTTTGTGACAAAATTTGAGAAAAGCCTGGAACTGATGACATTCAATAATATCTGAATTATTGAGAATAATTCTGTTCACAATAATTCTATTCACAATAATTCTATTCACAATATGCAGATATGCAGGACTATTCCAGTTCTAGATGATTCATGGTGCTTCATTTTTTTTTACTCGTTCCTCATCGGTTTAAAACTGGAATGGCCCTGAAGAAATTTAGCCTGAAAATTAGCCTCTGGTGAATGGAATCCCATCCAGGCATTTCAGTGAATTATTTCCTTGTTCACAGTGGCTACTGCTTCCAACATGTATGACATTTTGTGATGACCCCTCTGCTCAGGTGGGAGATTTTGTGATAGTCTCTCATGTGAACATTTCACCTGTCTGACGATCTGAAAAAAGCTACAATAGACTACAGTTATCTCCCTTCACCAAATAAGAGGCAAATAATCTGGCAGAGATTAAGATCTATAGAGCCTCTTTCTTCCACACATCTTACTCACATAGCTCTCGTCATTCATATGTTTTTAACTGAATGGTTGTAACCAGACTTAATTTGACAAGATCAGTGTGAGTTCGGTGTGCGAAAGGATTGATGGCTGTATTTAGCTCTGGGGATAAGCTTGGATTGTAAAACCAACACTGGCCTTTGTTACATGTACTTATTGATGCATTCTGGATATTTTGATAGAATGAAAGTGACTCAGAATAGTAACATGGTTTTCACTTTAGCTTCAATATTTTCATAGTCCATTATTTCATATTATCAATCTGTTTTCCAGTCCCAAGACAAGCTAACACACTCTGATAGTATGGAATAATAAAATGGCAAATTATTAAGACAAAGTGAAGTCTGTGTTTCTGTTTGGAGTCACTTTCCTCCCATATAATGTGAATCTATTGAGTGTAACAAGTATGTTTTGGTCTCACTGTTTCGAGGGAGACAGAAATATACCGGTACTCCGTAATTTGATGGCTGAATATATTTTACAAAGGGCAGACGTTGAATTTTCTATCCAGTTGTCACCCTCTGCAGGAAGCTTTAGCCACTTTGAACAAGGAACTATATAGTACTGTATGCCCATCTGAGTTGTATGGACAATATGATGTCATGTGAACTGACATGAACTGACCAACAAGGGAAGTGCAAGAAAAGCACTCAGAATTCTGTGGATATGCAAGCTGTCCCACCTTGAGGTGATTAGCCAATCAGCAGCTTTCTAGTGCTTCCCCTGGGGCATACATTGGACCACTGCTTCTGCCCCTGGGTGCTGGGTTATCAGCTGATGGAAGGCAAGAAGAAGGTGAGATGTAAGCCACAAATTAAGGAGAAAGATGAATGATTCACTCTTACCAGAAGTTCATCTCTTTATTCAATACAATGAAATCAATTTTTGCCTTTCTAATTCACTACATTGAGACAAATTTTCTTTTACCATGTTAATGTTAGCGTAGTTAAAATTTCCCACATTTAAATTCTGGAATTGTTTGTTTTTCCTGTACCATATATCCACATTTCAAAGTTTTGTTTAGAAATTCTGAGATAATTTGACTCCCCATTTCCCTCAGGGTTCCCAGCCACTCAGGAAAATCCGGGAAATCCGGGAAAATGGTTTTCCAGTTTTTCAGTCAGGGAAAACTCAGGGAATTTAATAAAAATACCCATCATCAGGGAAAACTCAGGGAAATTGAGTAGCAAGAGAGGAGTCACATGTGACTGGCTATGTAGGCTTTTCAGTGCACACCAGGGATGCACATTTTCCTTCTTAACTCCTCATTAAGGGCTTACCTAGCATAGCTTGAAATCTTATCAGAACTAATTCTTTCATAACTGCAAGCAATGTGTCTATGAATTCTAAACACACGCCTTCTGGCCAGTGGTTGCCAAGGAAATGGAGACAGACATCAAAAAGCAAAAGGACATTGTAACTAAACTGTCAGACTCCTTGAAGAAAGTGTAAAGGACATTTAATCATCTGGCCTTAGATTTGGAAACAGTTATTCAGAAACATTAACTGGTAGTCTTCTCTGTTCAAAGGAAAGCTTGGACAGATGTAAAGCATGCAAAGACAGTTTGCGCTGTTACTCATCAACTGTCTTAATAAAATAGTTGAACTGCACAGGAAAGAGTCTAACATCTTATAGTGTGTTAAAGTGATCTTGTCTTATTAGTGTACACTTAATGTTTGTATACATGTAGGTAATTGCATACATGTATGGTGAGGAATGGATGGCTGTAAGGGGAGAAGGGAGGCCCTTGCATGCATTTGTGCAAGTTGCCAATGAAATATTAGTGTTTTAATTGCTACAACCCTGTCATGGAGGAAATATTTCTCAGGGAATTTGGGAAAATAATCAGGGAAAAATCAGTGAAAAATCAGGGAATTTTGTTTCCATGAAAAGCTGGGAGCCCTGTCCCTATAATCTTATTGATTTCATTTCTTTCTCCTCCCATTTGAACACATAGTAGACTAGGACATTGAATTACAAACTTAGTACAAATGCGATCTCGATATTTGACATATTTAATTCAACTAATCTTCCTGTTCCCTGTAGGAGCTTCATGGCAGAAATGGAATTCTGGGTGAAAAAGATCAACCACAGTGAGTGATCAGTTACTTTCATTTATTTCATATATTGATCTTTTTGCAAGGAGATTGCAACTATTGAACAACTATTGAACAACTATTGAACAACTATTAAATGATTATTGGTGAATCCTGTTCATGGTGTGTAGGAACAGCAAATTGGTGAAATGATTTTAAAATGTTCTAAGTTCATCTGAATTAATGGGATGATCGAATATATTAACCTGTTCAGAATGTGACCCCGAATATGGGGTGATTGAACATTCTGGAGTCAGTGAGTTACTGTGTTATTTTGATCTCCATCAGCTGTCCGGGCACGAGAACATGGCTCCAACAAACAAGTGGCATCCAAATCCTGTGCTCTCTCTCTGGTCCGTCAACTCTTTCATCTGAAGGTCATCGAGGCATACACGGGAGAGGCGAAGAAAAAATCTGCTGATCAGGTACATTCTCTTTCAACCCTGAAGAACACTTTCAATATAACCTGTAAACACACAACAAATAGGAGTGACCCTATCAGTGATACAACAGCAACAAAGAGTGTTGATTGACTTCCTGACTAGTGGAGCACATCTAAATTTTTCACTTCAAATGACCCAATAACCAAGTTAGAGAGAACCACCCCTCTATAATGGAGGTGAAAAAAGGTTGTTTTGTTACATATCTTTCTATTTATTCATCAGAACACTCCAAAATCTAAAGGCAACTTGGCTAATATCATTCATGTCACATGTCGCCACAGTGATTTTCCAATGAAAATGTGCATAATATAATTTTTTATAGAGAACAAATTACATGTCATCTATTATTATGCAAATTAGGACGATGACATTTTTTTTTTAATATATGATTGCCTATGTTGGATATCTCTAAGTTTGATATATTGTTGAGTAAATTGAGCAAAAATTACGTTTTTTACCTCCATTTTAGAGAGGTAGATCTCTATCTTAATAACTCTCGATATCCACTAATTTCAAATTTTTTTTCCTGGTAATCAATACAGTGGAGGATAAATTCATTGTATGTATTGTATTTATCGTCAGTCTGTTCACTTTATAATATTTCACTGATGTTATCATATTTGTAGGTTCCACCGTATGAGGTAGCCATCAGCCCAGAACTCGAACAACAGATTGATAGGGTCCTTGAACAATGGGCAGTACAACCTGTCATGGAGGTATCAATAAAACACTGATTAGCTAATTCTACCAGGCTTTTTGGGGGGTATAAAATGTAATCTCTGAATTAAAACCATCTAGTGAACTGTAGGCAAATATTATTTATTTATTGGATCTATTTAATGACATTTCAAGTATAATTTGTCAAATTTAATAACTCTAACAAAATATTTTATTCAGTTTTGGTTAAAAATATTTTCCCATTGAATTATTCTTTGTCCCTCAGTCTGACACATGTGATTGTAATAAATGGTTCAGTATGTTTTAATTTTGATTAAACTAGTTGAATTAAAATATTTATTTGCCTAAAAATATTTGAATTTAAATATTTGGATTAAAATATTAGAATTAATTTGATAATTCAGCCCGAGGAGGCAACAGAACAGCCTGTATCGCTAGTCACAAATTCCACCCTGGATGAGTTTGAACCCAAGCCCAGTATTGCCACTGGAGTGGTATCCTGGTCACCTCCCACCCCCAACTGGAACCCCTGGGTCAGCTGTAACATTGATGAGGGACCCCTTGCCTTTGTAAGTCTCCTTGCCTTTGACTCGAATATGGTTAATGGATAAGAAATCCCTCTGAACAGGTCTCAACATTTTTTGGAGGCATACCTTCATATGATCAAGGTTTGTGAATGTTATGTATTAAATATGAATTTGTTCATAGTTCCTTGGAAATTACAAATTCTGCTAGATTTTCATTTGTGGTCAACTCGGCAGCTCCGTTTTTCAATGCGAATTTGTGCCACCAACCTAGAGATTAGAGTTTATTAAAAGTCCTGTTTGTACTCTCTATCCATTGAGAGATCAGAAACTGTGAGATGCTGCGTATTCTGATATATATGCATTTTTTAACTTAACAGGCAAGCATGCAGCAAATCAGCCAGGACCTACAGGCCGGTCTACAACAACAGTCGGACACTGATGCTCATTTACAGAAGGTAAGATTTTCACATGACTGAAATCCAGACAATTTATCAGCCATTATGCTAATGTCCCAATGGAACTGGTCTTACAAGTCCATTACATCTTCAAATCATAACCAGAAAATGAAGCTAGAATGGCTTGCAATGTATACGAATCTTCAGCACTAGTAATGAATACAATATGTACAAAATTATATTAAAGTAATAGCTGCCTTTTGTGTGGGTATACAGGAGGGTATTTCATTGGTCAATCTAAATTCTACGCAGTATGGCATAAAGTCATGCAAAATACAGAAAAAGAAAGGTTGCCATACAAACTGGCTGTCACCTTATGAGTGAAATAACCTTGAGTTTGACATTAAACCATATCGCCCCCCCCCCCTCCCAAGATAGTTATCATGAATTTTGATTAATTTCCCAAATTTGTTGACTGACCTACATAAAAAGTAATTCAGGAAATTGTTTAAAATTTATTGTCAACTTTTTGGCAAAAAATGAATTGCCCGTACCATTATTTGTATAGTAACCTTTCTATTTCTGTATTTTGCACACGCTTATTTCATATTGCATATAATTCAGATTGACTGAAGTAACAGAGCCTAATGGCAAGGTTTTCACTTTATTGTTGGGTTTCATGCTTGCACTCCCAGTCTTTAACATTTACACACGTCCAGGAACTAATTGCTCTGCACATGCAATGTCATTATCTTGTCAGCTTTTCCGAAATACTCTGCAACAACAACAACAACGCTCACTTCACTAAAGGCTTAAATATCCTGAAGACTGCTATAGTATTCTGACATCACTGGTGTTTTATTTCAGATGATGGATGAGCGTGCCAAGTTACCGGTATTTCAGGCAAGGGAGAAGATCTTACAGGCCATCCGTGATAATCCTGCTGTGATCATCCGGGGAGAGACTGGCTGTGGTAAAACAACACAGGTCAGTCAGATATCACCATCCTTGAGTGTTCATCAGTTATAGAAGCTCCATCTGTCATGTCATTATGAGACAAGGGAGAACAGTAGTCTGTCTGGGTACAACACTGAGTCTAGAGTGGAGACTTTCAGTAATATGAAGGACTGAGCAAATAGACCTTGCATGAAAGATTGACCTGATAGCATACATCATGTAAGATGACATGAATTTACATTTACAGAAGATCAGCTCAGACCGGTCTCTATATGGTACAGGTCTACTTTTACATGACGAAATATTATCGGGATGTTTGGAAGAAAAAGTACATGCAGACGAATATCAAACATTTATAAACAATGTTTCTATTTGTTACCAAATCAAACCTGTTTCAATTCATGCCATTCAATCTCCGTCAGGAAGATGATACAACGTAGAAAACGGAAGTTAAAACTAAAAGTTAGCTCCCCTAGCGGAGAGTTGTCCGCCCCTAGGAGAGCTCTCCCATCTAATTCCAGCAGCATTACTATATAGGCTCTGCTCCAACCATACTCGCCCTCTATTCTCATTGTAATTACCGAGACCTGTAGTGTTTAAGGCCGGCATGAGGGGACGGAGGGAGGGTCAATCAAATTGAAACAGGTTTGATTTGGTAAGAAATAGAAACATTGTTTATAAATGTTTGATATTTGATTCCCAAATCGTAAACCTGTTTCAATTCATGCCACAGTACCAACATATGGAGGCGGGAATCTCGGCCTCGTGGTAACTCCCATAGCAGACTAGTAATCGCTGGAACGACACAGACATGGGTATAAATCTGAGACATTATTACTCAACAAGCTAGGGTAATTGAAGGAATTGATACAGTTCTACTTATCTTCTGATTGTCTCCATCCATGTAGCTGTGCTCGTGGTGTGGTACACAATTCCACCAAGTTGAAAGGATACCCGGGGCAACAAAGGCAGCAGAAGGTCCCCTTGGTAGGCACTGTATGTCTTAGGGGGGGGGTAAAAACGGCCACAAGCCATTGCATACAGGGAGATCCTTGGCCGACCATAAGTCCGGTGAGAGCGAATAGACTAGCCGAAGCTTAGAGGGTCACCAAGTCCACACCACTCTCAGACCGCAAGCCTCTTGAGGTCAACTCACCATTCTTGGAGTGATGAAAGATGCGTTGGAATTGACCGTGCTTGCTCCCTGGGTCCGGCTACACATCGTCAACTCCCTGTACTTGCGTCACTAATGTTGACCCTAGGCCTGGAGCAGGTGTCTTTTGAGTTGAAGCGCAGAGGACCCAGCTGAGACATCTAGAAGGAAGTCAGTTTCTGAAAGACGCAAGCAAACCGCAGTTAAGGCAAAGTTTAACACTCACCATAGTGTCAGGCCTTCATATTGATGAAATGAGCATCCCTGGCCGGCCATCTGACTTATTACTTCCTTCTAGTATATGTTTCGAATGGGAGATGAGATGAGATGATACAGCAAGTTGTCTGATTTGCTGTGGTGATCCAAAATGCCGCCCCCCCCCCCTTTTTGAAATTTTTACTGGACCACGTGTTGGGCGGCTACCAAAGGCCCAAGCGTGGTCACACTATCTGATTGGACTGACATATCTCTCAGATAGAAATTGGTGAACGTGGAGTTCGTCGTCCAGGCACAAGACTGGACAATGTCATGGAGGGACAAGTTCTTCCATAAAGGCCATGATGTAGCTATGGCTCGGATTTCATGTGAAGAAGCAGTAGACAACAGCGGAGGGGCGTCAATGGCCAGTTGATAAGACCACTTAATGGTTTTCTTCAGCCATGCAGCAATGGTATTTTTTGTAATGTCACGTCTTGCAGATGGGCGAAGAGACAGAAATAACAGGCGCCGAGAGCCGCGAACGGGGTCGGTACGAGTAAGATAGTGGCGGATGGCTCGAACAGGACATAGCAGAAGATCGTCCTCGAGACCATGTACAAAGTCTGACAATGCAGGAATGGAGTACGAACGTTGAGCGCACGGACCTGAACGAACAGACTCATTTTTGGCGATAAATTCAGGAATGGGCCGAAAAGAAATGCAAGACCAATCCGCTTTCCAGGTCATAGAAGATCTCTCAAGAGCATGAAGTTCAGACACTCTGGACGCCAAAGCAAACGCCGCCAAAAAGGCCGTCTTATAAGACACAGCTTTAATAGACGCGGATTCTAAGGGTTCAAAAGGTGGATGAATCAGAGCACACAGAACCACACCGATATCCCATTTCGGTAACAGTTGCCGAGTACGACGCGACTGTAATGCGAAGGCGCGAATTAGCGCAGAGATATTATCGTTAAGGCTAATGTCAGTACCCGAAGTAAGCCGTAACACCCTAGCCAGAGCAGATCGATACCCTTCAATGGTGCTGATTTGGAACTTCTTATCACGGTGAAGGTGAAGGAGGAAGTCAGCTACTAGGGAAACAGAGGCAGAGTCGGGATCGGCATCATGTTCTCGGCACCAGGAGACGAAATAGGCCCATTTCGCCTGATAGAGCTGCGATGTGGAGGATCGGTTGGCTGAAACCATCGTCCGTGCAACCTCTGCTGAAAATCCTTGGAGTGAGAGTGCATTCTGGATAGTCTGCAGACGTGTAGGTTGAGCCACCGCGGGTTGTGATGGAGAATCCCGTGCGGTTGACATAACAGGCTGGGCCAAACTGGGAGACAACGTGGTGGAGCAGTGAGGAGCGGGACCAGAATCGGGAACCACTGTCGACGAGGCCACCACGGAACTACGAGCAGAATGATGCAGTCGTGTCGAGAAATCTTTTGAAGAACTTCCAGAATCAGGGCCATTGGTGGGTAGGCATAAGCTAGGAAGTTGTCCCAGTTGATAGACAGAGCGTCGATGGCGAAGGCTCGAGGATCCAGAATCGGACTGACGAACAGGGCTAACTGGGCGTTGTTCCTCGTCGCAAACAGATCGATCAAAGGTGATTCCCAAATGCTGCAAATCTGCCGGAACACCTCCCGATGAAGTTGCCACTCTGTCTGAAGAACGGTGTCTGGCCGGGACAAGCTGTCCGCTAAGACATTGAGACGACCGGGAACATGGCGAGCATGGATATAACAATGATGAAGGCGAGCCCAATCGTACAGATCCCACACCAGACGAAACGTTGATAGGGATCGGGTGGTACCCATCTTGTTGATGTGGGCAATGACCGTGGAGTTGTCCGTCGCGATGAGAAG
Source organism: Hanleya hanleyi (assembly GCA_036873755.1). Lineage (NCBI taxonomy): Eukaryota > Metazoa > Mollusca > Polyplacophora > Lepidopleurida > Hanleyidae > Hanleya > Hanleya hanleyi. Next base: position 27,015 of record JAVTVY010018236.1, read on the forward strand.
AGACGAGTCCGTGAGACGTTGACTCCAATGTTGAACCGCTAAGATGACTGCCTTCATCTCCAGAAGGTTGATGTGAAGTCTGGCATCCAAAGTTGACCATCTGCCGGACACTTCCAAGTCGTCCAGATGGGCTCCCCAGCCGGTCTCCGAAGCATCGGTGTAAAGGTGGTGAACCGGAACCGGAAAACGGAATGGTACTCCCTGCATGACGTTGTGGCGAGAGAGCCACCAAATCAGATGTGGATGTAGAGACGTCAACACCGGTACCGCCGGGTTTAGGGAAGGCGTCTGAAGGTAAGGAGACAGATGATACTGTAGAGGCCGCACTTGGAGTCGGCCGTAATGAGTAAGGCCCTGTGTGGAAGTAAGCAAACCCACCAGACTTTGCCACCGCTGCCGTGTCTGTGACGTTGACGACAAAAACTTTCGAACCAGCAGTTGAATTTTGTCCCAACGATCCTCCGGAGGGTACACCAGTTGTAACCGAGTATCGAATATCGCTCCAATGTAACGGCGCACCTGCGCCGGAACTAACTCTGACTTGAGAGGATGAGGGATGAAACCTAGGTGACGAAACACCAGTAGCGTGAACCGGACCTGGGCATTGAGGAGAGACTCGTCCGCCGCCCACAGGAGTATGTCGTCGATATAGACCTCGATTTGAATCCCTCGTAAGTGAAGAAAGGCCATAACCGGTGTAGTGATCCGGGTAAACAACCAAGGGGCGATGTTGACACCGAAAGGAAGAACCTGCCATTCGAAGCGCCGATCGTTGATCATGAAGCGTAGGTAACGGCGATGACGTGGATGAATTGGTATATGAAGATACGCGTGCTGGAGATCGACTGAGGCCAACCAATCCTGGAGATGTACGCGGGCCCGAATCGATGTCACAGAAGGCATCTTGAAATGAGGTGGAGAGATGAGATGAAGCTTGTTCAAAACCTTTAGGTCGATCACCATTCGCATCTGGTCTGAGTCCTTCTTTGGTACCAGAAACACGTGGCTGAAAAAACCCACACTGTCTTCGGTCCGAGGTAATTCCCTTACTGCTCCCTTGTCGATGAGCGTGGAGACCGAAGATAGCAGCGTCTGTAAGTGATCTGCAGGAACCGGCAGACGAGAGGAACGAGGCCAAGCGATGAGTTTGGGCAATGACTGAAAGTTGAACAGGAAGCCCTCCTTTAAAACTCTTATGATCCAGGCGTCGTCGGTGATGAGCCGCCAATTCTCGTGGAAAACTTGCAGACGCCCGCCCACAACCGGATGAGTAAATGAGCGGAAGGCAGGAAGTTGAAAATCTACGGCTTGAACAGGAACGGGGATGGAATAGTCATTTGTTGGAATGTCCACTTCGTTTGGAAGATTTTCCCCAAAAGGAACGGCGACCACGGCCTCGTGGAGATCTGTCAATGCCACGAAAATTACTCCGAGGGGCCCCCTCCTGTTGGGTGGTAGTGGACGAGGAAGAACGCCCTCGCCTCGATTTACGATCCGCGGCGACGCCCGGACGACGAACTACAGAAGCAATCAAGCGAGATGTCTGTTCATCACGCACCGAGGGCATAACAGACTCAATAGCATTGTTGAAGATGAACTTGGATGCCAAAGGTTGATGAAGTAATTGATTCTTAACCAAATAAGGGACATCCGGTTTGAGCACCTTAAGTAAGGAATCCCGTTGTGCCTGAACGAGTGAAACATAAGAATACGAACTAGCTTCGATGACTCGACGGTTAGCTTGAACGAGCGTGTCCATAAAACCACGCAGATAAGCCACACGACCCGGAGACAAATAAGCCGACCCATCAGCACGAAGCGATGTAGGATCTAAAGCAATTCGAGAAGCCGCTAACAGAAACCAATCTGCGAAAGATGAAGCACGTTGTATTTCTTGCAACATTTCCAAATTATTCTCCATAACTTTGGAAGTGACCGATAAAGGAGCCACCCTGGCCACCTTAGAAATGTGACTCAAATCCCGATCTCGTTTAGGTGGTTTGTCGGGCAACACGTTATCATGTATGTCAAACTGAGAACGAAAACGAGGTTTACGCAATTTGCCGTCGTCCTCTAATTGTCGATCAAACCTCACTAAATTATCCTTCCAGGCTGGTGATGGCGCACACGAAGGACGAGATGTAGCCGTCGTAGACGAAAAGGCCGATGAAGCCGCCGTCCGACCTTCCATACGTGACGGTAGAACAATCGAAGCACGCGGCATATCCGGTAGCAACGATAAAAGCGCATCCATTTTATCTGAAAAATCCATCTTAGACGCAAGTTCCGACTTTTCTTGAGAAGATGAGGAATCATCAGAATCATCATCTGAACTCGACGAAACCGGCAAAGGCGGACGAGAGATATGACTCCGGCGAGAAGTAGGCAAGTTATGGACAACCGCATGATCAAGAAACGGAGTCTGCGACCGATGAACGTGGCGATCTAGATCAGAAGGCGATACCGCAAGCCGTGGCAAACGGTGTGGAGACGCAGGGGAATGTAGGATTGAAGTACGAGAACGGCGAACCGAAGAACGGGAAGGCCGAAATGTAGTACTAGACTCAGCCGGTAGACGAGAACTACGAACCGGAGAACGAGATCGTCGAACAGGCGAATGAGAACAACACACATGTGAATACAAGCGATGTGGTGTAATAGAACGTCGCGGTGAAACAACAACCTGAACCGGGGAACGAGAACGTGAACGGCTTTGTGGTGTACGAGAGCGACGAGTAGCAGCATGGTACCGACGATGTGAAGAATCCGCATTCGCAAAAGTCGGAGACCCCAAATCAGCAATTTGAACACTCAAAGGTAGGTCCGAACGACCCACCATAGAACGAGAAACGGAATTAGAACTGCGTTTTGATTTAACCCGTAAAGGAGAAACCGACACACGGCGACGTTTATTTCGTTTAGATGTAACGGAGTGTAAACCAATAGACAATGGAGAGGTCGAGATAGTATGTGACTCCACTGCCTTCTTTTGTCCGACGAGAACAATGGATTGCTCAGGCATGGCAGGTTTGGGGCGAGAGGCCTTTGTTGAAGTAGACAAAGGAACTGGTTTGGCTGCAGACATAGCCAAACCCGTACATGCTAGGCTGTCTAAAATCTGTGATTTATCTAGACGCAGAACTGTGCCGCTAGGCGGTATATTTACAGAGGCGGGCGAGTTCTGAATACTAAGATCATGGGAAACATTTAAAGCAATTCCAACAATATCTTCGTTAGCTTTCATGTCATTTACAAGAGCAATCTCTAACAGGCGTCTGTCGACTTCCGAAAGTGACGGGTCGTCAGATGCCCGCAAAAGGTAAGCCCGTCTAGCCTGGGCGTAATTCCCCCACGCTAACGAGTCCCATAATACACATTCGGCGCAAGTACTTCGCCGATAACACAACTCTTTACAAGAAAAACAAACCGTGTGGGCGTCCAAACTGGACCAACAATTCCCACACGAATTACATGCATTAGAAATCGGACACTCAGACATAACTAATGAAAGAATTTCCGACAAATAATGAAAGAATCTCTGAACAAGAAAAGAAACACAAGTCAATCTGATAAGGATACTGCGGGTCGTTACAACAACCCAGGTTGTATAAACACTTCCTTGATGTGTACTGTTCGAGGTACAACAGAGAATAGAGGACGAGTATGGTTGGAGCAGAGCCTATATAGTAATGCTGCTGGAATTAGATGGGAGAGCTCTCCTAGGGGCGGACAACTCTCCGCTAGGGGAGCTAACTTTTAGTTTTAACTTCCGTTTTCTACGTTGTATCATCTTCCTGACGGAGATTGAATGGCATGAATTGAAACAGGTTTACGATTTGGGAATCAAATATTAAAGTTTTGCTGTTGTATCAGATCATATCATATCAGAATTCAAGTTTTTCTAAATGAACATGTACCTTCAAATACATTGTAAATAATCCATTGTTTTACCTGAAAAAAGACAATTCATTTCTCAAATTGAAATGTCTCGGATCAAAACCATTTTAGTAATGTGGGTTGATTCTGTACTCTGATGAAGGTGAGAAAACCATTCCTCAGATGGAGAATGTTGACTTGATAGCAAAGTCCGAGATGAGTTTCGATTAGCTGGATCTTTTCAGAGGTTGAGGAAGAAGGTCTCAGATGCTCTATTTAGACTTTTGGGTTGATTCTGTAGTTTATCAAGTTAAAATATTTTCCTTTCTTGTTTTATCATTCCAGGTACCTCAGTACATACTCAGTGACATGATCCTCAATGGCAGAGGAGCAGAGTGCTGTATTATTGTGACACAGGTAGGTTCCTCAGTACATATCCAGAGACATGATCGTTAATGGCAGAGGAGCAGAGCATTGTATTATTGTGACACAGGTGGGTTCCTCGGTACATACTCAGTGACATGATCCTCAATGGTAGAGGACCAGAGCATTGTATTATTGTGACACAGGTAGGTTCCTCAGTACATAATCATGGACATGATGCTCAGTGGCAGAGGAACAGAGCATTGTATTATTGTGACACAGTATTTTCTTTCTCTGGCACAAATACTATCAAATAAGGGAACATAGATATTTTTCAAATGTTAATATCTCTAGGTTTACAAAGAAAGTATAAGTTAAAAGCAAACCAGTACCCCATCTAAACTGACAAACTGTTTGGTCTATTGCATGATCAGTTTTGGCAAGTTCCACTATAGCCAGGATTTTATGCCTTCGCTACAAAGTACTTACTCTGTCTGTCTGTCCACACCTAAATTGTATAATCATATAATGCTATAGTTGATGTTACTCTAACTTTGCAGGTGTACTAAATAGATGTGCACCTGCTAGTTGTGAGATATTAATTTTTGTCAAATTTATGAGTTGTTGAATTTTCACTTTCAATTATGCTGTACCATAATTTGAAACTCCTGTGTAATCAACTAGTGCTAAACTTTTTGCTGGATGTTCCTGAATCTCCACAGACATGTTAAATATTCTTTGAAGATGTGCACCTGCTATTTATGAGATGGAATGTACATTATTGTAAGATTTATTAGATGTTGGACTTTTCCACCCTGAAGTTCAATGTCTGTCGGTCTGTCACACCCAAATTGTATAATCAACTGCTCCTAGAGTTTTGACTGGATGTTCCTGAAACTGCTTTGACTTCGTAAACTCGCTTCAAAGATGTGCCTCTCATATTTATGAGATGAAATATTAATTTATATGAAATATAGTTGGACTTCGCCATTCCCCCATACATTTCAGTGTACATGGCAGTCTTGGTATTACAGTCTCAAGGGACCCAAGAGACCCTTCAAACATGTAGGCTTGCTGAATATACTTTGAAGATGTGCATCTCCGATTTATTTGTGATGACATGTTAATTTTTGTCAAAATTACCAAGAGTTGGACATTCTCTCCATCAATTGCACTATAATGAACGAGTCTTTTTTCAATGGAGGCTGTTAAAAGTTTGTAGGTTTGCTATAAAGCATACTTTGAAGATGCACATCAGCTAGTATATATCGCACCCAAATAGTGCTATCGGTTCACCAACCACATAGATCCTGGTTTGCAGCACAGCGGAGTTCTTACCTAGGATGGTTATCTTTTTATTGTATGTGAAACAGAGGCATCCACATCAGACTGGACATCCTTTTCATTCACATCTCAATTTATTTTCCAGCCGAGACGAATCAGTGCGATATCTATTGGTGAGAGGGTGGCCAATGAACGAGCAGAAGACCTGGGCATGAGTACAGGCTACAGTGTGAGATTTGAGTCAGTCTTCCCTCGACCCTATGGATCTATGATGTACTGTACAGTAGGTGGGTGTGACTAATGATCCAGTAAGGGTTGATACTTCAATGTAAGGATCTACAGTGTTGACTGGAGAAATGTAATGTTCACCATGTCTTTTTTGTTTAACCTGTTCAGCAATTGAGTGCACATTTTGAATTGAACCCTAATATCCCATTGAAATCCATGTTATTGTTTACATTTTCTCATTCATACAAATGTAATTGTCCACTGCCACACAAGTGGGGGGGACTTAGAAACAATGGGTGTCTGTGATTCCGTCTTTCTGTTGCACACTCCTTGCCCGATTAATAACTATTGAACTGGTCGACTTCAAATTTAGAGAGTCTTCACATTGGTGAGTGAATGGTTGGGATTGCTTTTCAGTTACCTGTGTAATCCAGGATGGCCACCATCAGCCATCTTGGATTGTCAGCAGTTGGATCTTTACACATTTATTGTCCGACCAATAACTCGAGAACTATTGAACTGATTGACTTCAAAATTGGACAGTGTCTTGGCGTTTGTGAGAGGACGGTTGGCATTGCTTTTCAGCTACCTGTGTAATCCAAGATGGCCACCATCTTGAAATTTCAGCAGTTGGATCTTATCCGGACAATAAATCGAACCATTGAACTGATCAACTTCAAACTTGGAGAGTGGTTTGAAATCGGTGAGAAGACAGCTGGGATTGCTTTTCAGTTACCTGCATAATTAATACAAGATGGCCACTGTCAGCGGTCACTGTCTTGAATTATAAACGCTTCAATCATTCTTGAGTTATTGCCCAGAGAAGATTTAAGTGACCAACTTCAAACTTGGAGAGTGGCTTACATCGGTGAGAGGATGCCGTGTGGGTCTCCCAGGGACTGACCTGAAGTGTTGTTGTGCACACTCCAGGTGATGGTGAAAATAGTCCTCAGCCTCTCAGAGAGCTTGTCATAAGAGGTGACTAACTGGGGCACCCGTGCGGTTCCCAGGGGTGAAAAGGAAGAGGACCCCACCCGTGGGGTTTTCGGGTGTGAAGTGGAATAGGACCCAAATGTCATGATATGATAGTGTTGAAAGCGACAATAAATTGTCTTCACTCACTCAGTAAGAGGACAGTTGGGATTAATTTTCAGTTACCTGCATAATCCAAGATGGCCGCTGTCAGCCATCTTGTGTAATCCAAGATTGGCACCATTAGCTACTTGGATCTTGTCTGCAATAGCTCGAGAACGATTGAACCGACCATCTTCAGATTTGGAGAGTGGCTAGACATCGGTGAGAGGAAGGTTGGGATTGCTTTTCAATTACCTCCGTAATCCAAGATGGCTGCCATCAGCCATTTTAAGCAATTAGATCTTTTGTGGACAGTAAGTTGATCCGCTATACAAGTATGGCTTCTTTGGATTTATTTTCTGGTCAATACATTTTTTATGCAGTAATCGTATTGGTTTGGTGAGGGGCTGTATCTTGACAAAAGAAAAATGCGTATTGTGTTTCTCCGGATATTTCATAGTCTAACATGGACATGTCAACCATCAGAGAGATCTTCTTTTTATACGCCCGCCAAAAGGCACGTGTTATTTGCGCTGAAAACTTACCTCACTTCCACTCTTTGCATTTCTTGTCTACATGAAATATCACAGTAAGAATTTAAATGACACAGTTATCTCCCCTGCTAGTCACCTGATTGCATAGCTACCCACAATTCTACTTCCTTCTTGATCTACTGCTTCGTAGGGCTGGAAGTAAACATTGTCAACTCCGTGAAAAAGTGCCTTTTCTAGCGAAACTACTCACAGTTGGATTACCTCAGACGTCTGATTTTCTGCAAGAAGTCCTTTGGGAAGTATTCTCTAAGTTATCAGCGTAAAAATGGCTCAAAATATGTCTCAAATGTCATGCATGTCTTGTGGAGGTGACAAGCCTAGTTATGACCTTCACTCAGTGTGTCCGCCATGCCGCCAGGGTAGAATCTGTACATGGGACACGGCCTGTGAAGAGTGTATTGTGTGGGCGCCCGGCATATTCCAGGTGTATCTGGCCGGTTCTCTGGCAGCTAACGAAGGAAATAGTGTTGTTATGCCTGCCAATCTCGCAAACGAGACATATGTAGCACAGTCTCCTCGTACTAATGTAGGCGAGGAGTCTAGGGGGTTTGTTAGTTCAGTAGCTGGGTCTTCATTAGTCAGCCTATTGGATGTAAATAAAGATAAACAAACGCCCCCCCCCGCTCACGATACTTCCATTTCAGGCCAGGTGAAGGGTCAATCAGGTAAGGGATCGACCCGGTTGGTACAAGTGGAAGGAGTAATCGAAGATATGGAATCTGGTACTACGACGACTGTGGAAGTGGAGATTCCTATTGAGCGGACGCCTGGATGTGACGATGAAGGGAAATCGGTGACGGACCCAGGCTTAGCGTGGGAAAGCCAGGGGACTCCGATCGCACGATCGGAGTCAACTTATGATTATGAAAACTTGGGCAGCACCAGTGAGGAGCCTAATGTTAAATTTTCATTTGGGTCCGGGGTTGGGAAAATACCTTCCTCGACGCTGTCGAGGCCTGGACTTCCCGGTCGCTCAGTTACGCCTTTAACTGCTGCTTCCGGTTTGTCTGAATTTTCTCAACCTGCTTCCGGTTACTCTGGTGGCCTTCCTCGTTCCCTTGCCGAGACGTTTGTGTCTACGAGCCTTCTGGGCCACCAGAGATTAAGGTTCCCGCAACAACGGCAGTATGGTATGTATTCAGGTACCCATAATATGTCAAATTTTTTGCCTGTGTCTGAGTTGCGTTATCAAGAACCCTCAATCAGACCAGTTCAAATTATGCGGCATCCGGTTGCTGGTCTACCTTCGCCCTTGCGTGGCTTAGGTCAGATATCTGCTTCCGGTGGTGTTCGAGGTACGGGACCGGGAATTTATCGTATGATGCGTCCTCCTATACGTGCTTCCGGTTTACGACCTCGTATGCCCGTTCACCGACCTTTACAGTGGCCGTGCTCACGTCCAGCTGGAGGGTCCTTGAGTGTGAACACACCTCGTCAGGCCTTGCTTCCGGTCCACTCTCAAGTGACTGATCCCACTTTGGCTGCCATACTGCGCGGTATGGAACAGCAACGTGAGGAAATGAAGGAATTGAGAGAGATGATGACCAGTCAATTCCGAAGTAGTACGCCACTGCTTCCGGTTTTGACTGAACAGTCTAGGAAACCGGAAGCTAATTTGTCGAGGACTATCCCTTCCAATACTCCCTCCTGGCAGGAAGCCCCGGAAGCTATGGAAGTGGATAGGGACCAGTACGGTAGATCTGAATTGAATGAACCTACCAATACTGATCCGGATGCTAGGAAATATTATGAACTTATTTCCGGCATCTATGACTTAATTCCTGATATGCAGCTTCCGGTCCCACATGCGGGGGATATTGAAACTGAATCAGGAGAGTCAAACCGGGTTACGAGGTCGGCTACCACGCTTCCGGCCTCAACTGCTATTCATTCTATCTGCCATTTATTCCATAGAACGTTAGCAGAACCCACTACGCAGGAGGAACGTGCTATAAGGTTGAGACCAAAAGCTCGCTTCCGCCCTGCAGGATCTTCTGATCCGTTCCCAGTACAGAAGCCAAACACACGAAGTTACGGCGTACATAACTCACCGTTTAGCTTCCGGTCTGCAGAGGTGAACGGCGACTTTCAGTATTTATGCTCTAGCAATACTAAAGTGCCTAGTAATCCGGATGTTCCTTGCACGAACAAACAGGCCGCAGTACTTGAGGAAACTGCTCGACAAGGAGTGGCGATTACGAATCACCTTGACTGGTTTCTTAAAGCCATAAAGGATGGTTTATTTTCGCTGTCGGGCGCGGAGAGTCAAGAACAGTTACAGGAGGGTATAAACCTCGTTCTTGACTACCAGAAGATTGCTTCCGGTGCTGTAGAAGATTTACTGGTACACAATGCCTATCTATCTTCTATGCTAGTGTATTTAAAGAGAAAGGCCTTCATTCCTTTTATGCATAGTTACACACCGGAAGCTGTAAAGAGGAGTCTACTAGAGACATCTACGGCTCCTTCTTTACTGTTTGGTGATGCTGTTGCCGAAGTTCGACCTGAAATGGATCGTATAGAGCATGACAGGTCAGTTGCTTCCGGTGCTTCGTCTAAAAGACCTATGGCTTCCGGGTCGGGTCCAAAGGCGAAGAAGGCTAAGAAGAACCCGCCTAGTTCCAAGGCTAATAAGGGTGCTTCCGGCCAACAGCATAACCAAGCGCCTACTTCTTTAGAGCCAAGAGTATCGACCTATGGCCATAAGAAGCAGGGTAAGGGGAAATCTAAGCAGTCAAAGAAGGATTCCTGATGTCTCGGGCCGTACCGGGTGGCTTCCGGTATGGCGGGAACACCGAGACATAACGTTTCCAGTTCCCCAGCAACTAGACCTTCCGGTAGGGGGAAGGCTGCAGTTGTTTTGGAGGAACTGGATAAGGATCGGGACGGAAGCGTGGGTCATTCGAACGATCAGATACGGCTATCGCCTATTGTTCGACACGCTTCCTCCCTTGACTGCTCATCCCCTTCCGTCTCGTATACCATTACGAACGGGTCATCTATCAGCGATACAGTCCTCTGTGGACAAGCTGATAGAGAAGGCAGCTGTAATAGAGCTTCCGGTTTCGGACACGTCACCCGGGTTCTGTTCGCCGGTCTTTCTGGTCCCCAAGAAAGACACGTCCGAGATGCGCATGGTTATAAACCTAAAGCGCCTCAACAAGGACTACCTCACTCCACCGCCACACTTCCGCATGGAGTCCTTCCGGTCTATCCGGACAGTACTCAGGCAAGGGGAATGGCTGACTTCTCTGGATTTAAGGGATGCATACCTGCATATCCCGATACATCTGGGGGACAGGAAGTACTTGAGATTCATGGTCGGCAAACGACGCTTCCAAATTCAAGTGCTTCCGTTCGGCCTGTCCACTTCCCCTTGGGTGTTCACACGAGTGTTTACACCAGTGGCACAATTCCTGCACAGTCTAGGTATAAAGTACCACTTTTATATCGACGACTCCCTGCTAAGGAATGCCTGCAAGGAGCAGTTAATCCTAGACACCCAGTTTGTCTTAAGGATGTTGACTTCTCTGGGATACATCCCACACGAAGAGAAATCAGAGCTGATTCCTTCACAAAGGCGCAAATTTCTGGGGGTGGAATACGATACGCTACGAGCTCTCGCCAAACCCCCAGAAGATCGATGGCTAAAGATAACGACGAAGATACCTCAGTTCCTCAAGTTATCTCAGGCCAGGGCTTTACACTTTGCTGCGATAATCGGCCTCTTGACGTCAACACAGGACGTAACACCAAGAGGGCGGTTGCAGCTTCGTCCCTTAATGATTTACTTCAATCATCAATGGGTCGAAAGGCAGTTGAATCCGTGGATACCTGTAACACCGCTAGTCAAACAATGCCTCCAATGGTGGCTGGATCCACTCAACGTTATGCCAGGTGTGTCCCTACTTCCGTTTCGTCCGTCACATCACCTGTTCACGGACGCATCTATGGAAGGATGGGGAGCCCACCTCGAGTCCAAGTCGACATCCGGGTTATGGACAATCGAGGAACGCTCGTACCATATAAACGTGTTGGAGTTTATGGCAGTGACACATGCCATCCGCACGTGGGTGAGCGTATTGACCGACAAGAACCTGCTGGTTGCGACGGACAACACAACAGTTGTGTCCTATATCAACAAGCAGGGGGGGACGAGATCTCCGCAATTACAAAGCCAAGCGGAAATCTTTTTCGGTCTGTGTTGGGACAACAACATATCGGTGTTGGCCAGGCACATCCCGGGGGTACTGAACGTCTTAGCGGATTCGCTTTCACGACGGAATCAGATAATTCCCACGGAGTGGCAACTTCACCCAGACATACTAAAACAAATAGCTTATGTCTGGGAGATGCCACACATAGATCTGTTCGCCACTCGGCGCAACAATCTACTGCCCCTGTTCATGTCGCCGGTCCCGGATCCGTCGGCATATGCAGTGGACGCACTATCGCAGGACTGGTCAAGGATGGTAGCATATGCGTTCCCTCCTCCAGCTATCCTAGCGAAGGTACTTCAGAAGATCCGCGAACACATGTGTGTCGTTTACCTGATTGTTCCGTGGTGGCCAGCAAGGCCGTGGTTCCCGGAACTACTGGATCTTCTGGTAGATGTACCAAGACAGCTTCCGGTATGGCACAATCTACTGCGCCAGCCCGGAACGTCGACATTCCACAGCCAGCCAGGACTGTTCCACTACCACGTGTGCAAGTGCTCAAGCAGCACTTCGCTCAGGCGGGATTTTCAGCGGAGGTTGGGCGCCGAATGGCACAATCAATTCGACCGTCCTCTTCCGCTGTATACAACTCAAAGTGGGCAATCTTCGATCTTTGGTGTGGAGAGGGGGATATCAATCCATCCTGCGCCACTATCCCTGAAGTAGCAGAGTTTCTATTGTACCTGTTCAGGGATAGGGGCCTGGTGCCCGCTACGGTAGAAGGTTATAGGGCAGCTATTGCTCAACCTATTCTACTGGGTACTGGGATTAATCCCTCGACTGATCCAAATTTATCTGCACTAATCAAGTCATACAAGATAACTGGTCAGTCGGCTGTTCCGAAATTACCTAAGTGGGACTTAGCCTTAGTACTTCGGCAATTAGGAGAGCCACCTTTCGAGCCAATAGAGGCTATTGAGCTAAAATATTTATCATACAAAACTTCGTTTTTGTTGGCTCTTGCTTCAGCAGCTAGGGTGTCAGAGCTGCATGCGCTCGATAAAAGGAACATCAGACACTCTAGGAACTGGAGCAAGGTAGTTCTCACAACGGTTCCTGAGTTTGTGGCCAAGAATCAAGCCCTCTACGATTCCATATCTCGAGAGTTCACAATTCCAGCCTTATCTGATTTCCTTTCGTCCGGTCTTGAATCAGACATGTTAATGTGTCCGGTTCGGGCTCTTGCGTGTTACCTGAATCGTACAGAGGAGATCAGAGCGGGAAGGAGGCGTTTGTTTATCCCTTTCGATCCCAAAGCCAAACAAGAAATAAGTAAAAACACTATCTCGAGTTGGCTCAAAAATACGATTCGGCTAGCGTACTCCACGGCTACTGATAGGCAAGCCGCGCTTGTAAACGTTTCGGGTCACGAGATTAGGGCATTAGCGGCATCATGGCCTCTATGGTCCAACAGATCGGTGACTGACATTATGAGGGCGTGCTACTGGAGGTCAAACACGACATTTGCCTCCTACTATCTCCGGGACATGACGTTGGCATGTAACGACCTCTATTCCATCGGCCCACTTGTGACCGCACAGCGGGTGTCAGGGGGACCGAGGCCAGCATTATAGCTACAAAAGTCCGGGCGTACAGTTGTAACCCTGCTTGCGGGTGAGTGCATTTTTTTCTCTCGGCCCCTTTCGAAAAAAGGGGGGGGCGTATATTGCATCTCAGCCTTGAAGTCAGAGTAGCAACAGAGGTTCCCTGTGTACCATAGGCATACAGGTTATTACTGTTGTATGATTTCATGGATCCTCTGTGAGGTAGAAGATCTATGATTTCTACTTTGAACTAGTCACTATGTATGGCATTTATCACTACCACGGATTGTATCAGTTTGCCCACCTACCTTACGGTGGCATTCTATGCAAAGAGTGGAAGTGAGGTAAGTTTTCAGCGCAAATAACAAAAAAATTTTACAAGTAAATTTTCTGTTATTAAGCTAAAACTTACCTCACTTCCAGTGATGCCCACCCAACCTCCCCGCTATGATACATCCAGACCATGTATCGCAGTGGAACAAGAAGGAAGTAGAATTGTGGGTAGCTATGCAATCAGGTGACTAGCAGGGGAGATAACTGTGTCATTTAAATTCTTACTGTGATATTTCATGTAGACAAGAAATGCAAAGAGTGGAAGTGAGGTAAGTTTTAGCTTAATAACAGAAAATTTACTTGTAAAATTTTTTTATTATGTGATGGCGGTTTCCGTCTGTTGTGTCCGGTCTATATCTGGAACAGTTTTCTATCTACAGTTCCAATTTTTTGAGGGTGGATACCCTACAGAGAGGAAACGATGTGTCGCGCACCAAAATGAAGGTCGAGGTCAGAGGTCAAAGGTCACTGGCCTAAAAAAACAGGAAATGACTGAAGTGTTCGTGTCCGGTCTATATCTGTGAACATTTTCTATCCACAGTTGCAATTTTGTGTGAGTGGATATGCTACAGTACACCCAAGAATTAAACTGGTCAAATTCGCGAAGGATAGCCGAAAAATGTCGCGAACCGTTCGCGAACGATTCGCCAGTACCTCTCGCCATACCTTTCGCGAGAAAATGTCAGAATTGAACCTTTCGCGAAAGGAATACGCGAACGATGTTTGAGGAAATACATGTCGTAAAATGTTTATATTCTTGTCTGTCAACTATTTATTTTTCATTTGCTGGTGTGTTTTGTTTTTAATGGCATTAATTAGGTCCATATACCTAATTTTGCAAAGGAATTGCAACTATAAAATCACGACGACATAGGGCCTACCGGTTTTCCTCGTCAGTCCATGATGCAGCCGTGATTCATGCAAAATCGAGATCGTAAAATTGGTAGCTGTATCACCGTATTCATCTAGTCAAAAAGTCGCATAATCTGCCCCTTATTTGAGTTCATTGTGCTGTATGGCTTGTTTTTGTAACTGAAACCTTTCACATCCAAATGAACTTCGCAGTGCATGAAGCCCGATCTAAAACATGGCGTCAGCCAGCCGTTCATAAGAGGCGTGTCCAGTTGCTACGAAGAGGGGAAACAACTCTGAGCAGACATTTAAAAAAATGTTATTGCCTTCATTGGCAGAACAGGGGTTATTCTTGACAAAAAAATTCATCTACTCAGTTTCCAAATTCAATAAAACTAACTCAGTTTTTCCAGCATGCTCGAATGTCTCCAAAAAGTTTTTTTTTTAAAGTTTTCATCACATTAATTATAAAAACTCAATTTTTTAAAAAGTTTTCATCACATGAAGAATAAAAACTCATTTTTTAAAGTTTTCATCTTTAATGGAATGCATTTATATTGCAGTGGCAGAGAGCGGCATTTTGTTTCAAGATAATGATTCAAATCAACGAGATATGATATAATTCTAGAGGAGAATTGGTGTGATTAATAAAAAGTGGTTTAGGCATATTTTCTCTTTTTTAAGACTTGAATTTGAAATTCCCCCGACACAATTTGAAATGAAAGTGTTAAATTTTCCTTGGATTGCATTTTATTGCAAAAAATCTATCCTACGAGAATGAAATTTGCAATTCCCGAAAACGTTCGTGCATGCAAGGAAACCAAACGGCCGTAAATTCAAGACGGCCATAATAAATACCAAGCTGAAGCATAGACCAGTCAATGCTCTGACAACCCGATCATGATTGATTGTAGCTCTCGTCTTGCACACGTGAAACTTCTTTATTTAGACAATTTTTGGTTTTGAGGTATTTTCAATACTCGGTATCGCTGGACATTTCACCTTTTATTTCGTGTTGAAACGAAACGGTACATATGTAGCCGAAAAATGATGACGGCTGACTGCTGGCACACATCTCTCTGCTGCGCAGTTCTGTCGGGCGTTGTAGCTGTCATCCCTCGTGGTCATTTGGAAACTTCCACCGGTCGTATTAATCGCAAACCCATACTTCCTAGCATAAAGAAATGCATTGGATGGTTCCCGACGAATCGAATTGGAAGCGTTCACTAAAACTAAGAAAGTAAGGCACAAAACTTTAGCTGTGCCGTATTCGATACGCACATGGCCTTTTCAACAACAACAACGACGACAACGTGAGTGGGGATTTTCTTTTGTTTCGTAGACTGTATTTTCTGTCTATTTCGTTCCTGAAACTCAATTTTGTTGCAGGAAATTCTTGCTGGGTGAAATCGAGAATAGTGGTTCAAACATATGCAACTGTACCCCGCATGAGAAGATCCAACACTCCCGCATTTCTTGCCATCTTGTCTTGTCAAATGCGGATCGCTTTACGTCAGTTACGATCGTGACCTATCGCGAAAGCTATGAAATAAATATGAAATCATCGCAAGTTATTATCAACCTTTCGCACATGCTTTCGCGAACATTTCGCGAATGTTTCGCGAAAGATGAACCCAACGTTTCGCGAGCAGTGACCAGTTTAATTCTTGGGTGTACTGTAGGTGGAGACGATGTGTCACGTACCAAAATTGAGGTCGAAGGCCACTGTTGCCTAAAATCAGGAAATCATTGATCATTGACAGTTTTCTATCTACAGTTCTAATTTTTGGTGAGTGGATGCCCTAGGGGGGGAACGATGTGTTGCATACCAAATGTAGGTCGAGGTCAGAGGTCAAAGGTCAGTGTGACCGAAAAATCAGGAAATCATTAAAAATTTCTAATATTTTGTGAGTGGATTTAATAGAGGGAAACGAAGTGTCACATTCCAAAAAATAGGTCAAGGTCGAAGGTCAAAGGTCACTGTGACCCCAAAATCAGGAAATTATTAAAAATCATGATTTTTTGAGTCCATTGAGAAATTATGGGGAGCCGTTTTGTCATGTACCAAGATTTAGATCCAGGTCAATAGTCAAGGTCACTGTGACCCCAGAATCAAGGTCAGAGGTCAGTGTGACCTGAAAATCAGGAAATCATTAAAAATTACTAATTTTGTGTGAGTGGATTCAATAGGGGGAAATGAAGTGCCGCATACCAAAATTGAGATCGAGGTCAAAGGTCACTGTTGCCTAAACTCAGGAAATCATTGATCATTGACAGTTTTCTAGCTACAGTTCTAATTTTTGGTGAGTGGATGCCCTAGGGGGAACGATGTGTTGCATACCAAATGTAGGTCGAGGTCAGAGGTCAAAGGTCAAAGGTCAGTTGACCGAAAAATGAGGAAATCATTAAAGATTTTAAAAAAATTGTGAGCAGATATAATAGAGGGAAACAAAATGTCGCATACCAAAAAATAGGTCAAGGTCAAAGGTCACTGTGACCCCAAAAGCAGAAAGTTATTAAAAATATATAAAAAATTGTCAGTAAATACAGTAAGGGGACACGATGTGTCACATACCAAAATGTAGGTCAAGGTCAAGGTCACTGTGACCCAAAAATCGTGAAATTGTTCAAAATCATGATTTTTGGTGTCCATTGAGAAATTACGAGGAGACGGTTTGTCATGTACCAAAATTTAGGTCAAGGTCAATAGTCAAGGTCACTGTAACTCCAGAATCAAGAAATCTTTGAAAATTACTTTTTTTGTGTCAGTAGATAGGGGGACATGATGTGTCATGTACCAAAATGTAGGTCAAGGCCGAACGTCAGTCACTGTGACCCCCAAAATCATGAAATTCATAAACATCATGATTTTTTTCATGTCCATTGATACACTGAGGGAAGACGTTGTGTCATGTGCTAAAATTTAGGTCAAGGTCACTGTGATCCCAAAATCAGGAAATCATTCAAAATAACTTTTTTTCTGCCAGTAGATGCATTATAGGGACATGTGTTTACATACCAAAATGTGGGTCAGAGGTCAAGGTCACTGTGACCCCAAAATCAAGAAATCATTAAAAGTCACCTTTTCATATTCCTGTCGAAGACGAGGCCGTGTATTGCAATGTTGAGTTCTGTCCATTCATCCATTAACATTTGTTGTCCCTGCCATATCTCTAGTTTCAAGGTATGAATTGGTACCAAACTTTGAGTATACCTTACTCGCATGGCAAAGAGGAGCCATACATTTCTCACTCAATTTGTCAAGGTCACAGTCCCTCCAAACTGAATCAACTTTAGCTGACTACATATGTTAGTTTGGAATATTGAGAGTTCTCTCCCCTACATGTATGTGTCATTTGTCCTGTGGAGTTGTCTCCCATGTTTGAAACAGCTACATTTAGTTAAACTGTTGTGAAATAAAAAACATACATTTACTAATTTAACGGGGAGAGGGATTCTTTATGAACTTCATACCTGTTTATTAACTCAAGAACAAGGGTTTACTTCATCACTTTCTTCTTCCTTCATGAAAAATTCTCTTGTCTGAAAAGAATCCATTTGCAGGAAAACTACTATTTTCTTGTGTTTGACTATTGTCGATTTCACTGTGGGATATGTGAGCTCTCGATATAAGATGTGGTATATGTTAAATTCTCAGAAGCTCAAAATTGTAGACCTTTCTCTGGATTGCTAGCTACCAATTGGAATCAAGGCTATCAAACAACCTTGAAATTTGGACCAATGTAATTCCAGATATACGCGCGTATATTGAAGCCCCTTGTTCAAAATCATACACTTAGTCAATAATATGGGATATCATTGACCAAACAAAACAAACATAGTCATAGAGGTCCGCGTCCCTGCAGCAGTAGCACCAGTTATGGTGGATTAAACTTGCATAGTCCACCATAACTGATGCTGCAGTGGATGTGGACCTCTATGTTCAATTTTTTTTATATAAAAAATATGGCTAATATATATGATTCTTCAGACATGCTCTTTTTTCAACTAGGGAGTGACCCGGGGTGTCACTGTGCATACCCAGGCCATGGGATTGACCTGGGGTGTCACTGTGCATACCCAGGCCATGGGATTGACCTGGGGTGTCACTGTGCATACCCAGGTTATGGGATTGATCTGGGGTGTCACTGCATACCCAGGCCATGAGATTGACCTGGGGTGTCACTGTGCACACCCAGGCCATGGGATTGACCTGGGGTGTCACTGTGCATACCCAGGTCATGGGGTTGACCTGGGGTGTCACTGTGCATATCCAGGCCATGAGATTGTCCTGGGGTGTCACTGTGCATACCCAGGTCATGGGGTTGACCTGGGGTTGTCACTGTGCATACCCAGGCCATGGGATTGACCTGGTGTGTCACTGTGCATACCCAGGCCATGGGATTGACCTGGGGTGTCACTGCATTTCCCAGGTCATGGAAAGAATTAAGGCTAACTGGCATGACTGGGACACCTGTGGGGTTTCTGGGTGTAGAGAGGAATAGGACCCAAATGTTGTTATATCTCTGAATATATTGAGTTAATATCTCTATTTTCAAGGTACATTATTGAGGAGGCTAGAGAATGGACTACGTGGAGTCTCCCATGTTATTGTGGATGAAATTCACGAAAGAGATCTCAATGTAAGTACATTAATGTTAGATGTATACAATTCTCCCTTTTCTACATTCCATGATATTAAATAGAGTGATCTCTGGGTATCATCATCCTTATTTTATCAAGCCAATTTCTACATTCCCACTTTGAACTTCCCTTGATATATGTGGCCCCCTTCAATGTTCAAAGATGTTATAAATAGATTTGAGACATCACTGACCTCGAAACCATTTAATTTTGTGTCATAGAAGAGCGTTATTGATTGGCTGACCTATATATTGGGCCGGCACCACCGCCATATTAAGAGGAATGACGCCGCTACTTGAGGATAATGTCACTCTAGACATGATCTGCGTGTAGGTTGTGATTGGTTCGTCTCTCGTTCATAGGTGAAATTTACACCTCGATTTTGAACATTGAAGGTGGTCAGATAAATCAAGACAGGCTCGAAGTGCGAATGTAGAAATTGGCTTGATAAATGTGTATCATGAACTCTTATCTCTGTGTAAATGAGTTTTGACGAGTTGTGGGGATCTCCAGGTCACATAACCCATGAAGACGAGTTTTCGCAAGTTTACTGTCATTATTACCTGGCTGTTTAAGGGTACTGGGTCCTCCTGCACACACTTTTTCACACCCTCTAGAAATTGTCTTATACAGCTAAAAGTATGCCCCATAGCTATGGTAATGTATATATTTCTTGAAAGCACATTTCTTAATGATTCCAAATATATAAATTTGTTCACTGTAAACATGCAGGTTGTGAAGATATTCGGATTAAAAAAAAATAATTTAAAATTAAATTCAAATTTTTTAAATGCTATTTTCAAAAAAGTATTCAACTCATTGTAACTTCATCATTTCCTGTAGAAGACAACTCCAACAAGAAATCCGTTTCTCAGTTTTATCAATTTTGGTCTAGTTCTCATTCTATTAACATTTGATGGAATATTTCTTTCGAAATCAAACAACTCACAGTTTGGAATTTTGGAGTTGAATTAAATGCCAATAAAATAAAATCTAGACCAAAATTGACAAAACTGAGACACTGATTTCCTGTTGGAGTTGTCTTCTACAGGAAATGATGACGTAAGGTATGGGAAGTTGAATAGTATTACTTTTTTGAACATTTAAAAAAAGGAAGGTTCATTTTTTTAAATTATTTCTTTAAATTTGAATATCTTCACAACCCACAGATTTACAGTGAACACATATATATATTTGGAATCCTTAAAAAATACGCTTTCAACAAATATATACATTACCATAGCTATAAGGCATACTTTTAGCTGTATGAAGTCAAACTCAAGAGGGTGTGTAAACATATCTACAGGAGGGCTCAGTATCCTTAATGGTGGTTCCACTTGTTTTACATCATGTTCGAGTGTTATGAACATTATCATATCTTCTCCAACAATATTTATTCATTTTTCCCAATCTGTTTTATTCTCTAAAGATACTTACCCAAAAATAAATCTGCAACAATTGACAGACTATGTGGTAGCTTCTGCAGTGCCCAACATCGCCGCTTGGGAGAAATGCTCTGTCCAGCATCACGGGCCATGAGGGAAAGAGTTAACTAATAATTTAATCATCATGCTCCATGTATACATCGAAGTTCCCCGTTGGTGAAAACATTATGCGCATAGCAGTGTGGTACTACAGTGAGGATATGTCTTCTACTTCATGGAGCCATAGTTTTACCATAGCACACCACGAGTGCATCATTTTCTCCACTCTGGTATCACTATTGTACCACTATTTTTCCACTCCACTGAGCTGATATTTTCACTAGCAAATATCTTGGATGTATTAATACATTCAGTCACCATGGTCAGTCCACCTGGGATCAAAGTTTGATCACTCTACTCAATAAAATTGATTACTCTTTAAGTTTATTAGAACCATTGTACCATTGTTTCATTTTCCTATTTAAAAAAAAATGTGACCCTTCCCTAGTCTTTCGATCTTTCTGGGTAAGAAATCGAGTTCTTGGAGAATTTCTCATACTCCTGAATTTGTTAATATATTATTTTGCAGACTGACTTTATTCTGGTGGTGTTACGTGGCATGTTGGATGCCTACCCTGAGCTACGTGTGGTGCTCATGTCTGCCACAGTAGATACCTCTCTCTTCTCGGAGTATTTTGGGAATGCCCCCATCATCGAGGTGTTTGGGAGAGTCCATCCAGTACAAGGTAACACATATTGTGAAGAAAATCCTATAATAATAGAAGCACCTTATCAAAATTCAACCACCTCCAATTTTGTGGAACAAATGCGATGATGTAAGTCTTCCGTTTTTTGCTGGAAATACGTTTTTTTTTTGTTTTTGAAACTTGGTGAAAAATTCTGTTGTTTATTTTAAAATTTAGATTCTCTTCCGGTTTTACCAGAAAAGTGATACTTGATGTCGACTAAATCATTATATGAGCATTTAAAATGCATATTTTATCTTATCTTAATAATTTATTTAGTGGTACATGATCCTCAAAATTGGATCCCAATCATCTCTAGCAAAGAACCAACGTATTTGCCATTTTTACCCCTCAGCCCGATTGGGCTCGGGGGTATTGTCACCTCGTCCGTCCGTCTGTTGTATTGTTCGTCCTCTTTTCGCCCGGACTCCATATCTTGAGAACTACTGAAGGTAGGCCGACAAAACTTCTGTCCAGTATAGCATGTAATCTGTAGATGTGCCTCTTGTATATTTCATTGATCCAGTCCTTGTCTGCTTGTCTGTCCGTCTATATCATGGGTTAATTCGAGACATTATCTATTATGGGCCTTCTTGTGGTATGTTTCTAAAATCCAGTCGTGGTCAAATTATTCACAAAATAATTTCCCTGTATTCAGAAATGTTTTCTTTCCATCCTACTTCCAAAATATTCATGGATTGTTGCAAGCATTTTACCTGATCCCATAAATCTACATATTACATGCACCAAAACAGGGGTAGCAGGGTAGGTGACAGGGGAGATAACCACATAGAGAATTGATTTGTAATGTTCTGTAGTGCAAGTTTAAATCTTCACAACCGTTTCTGCTTGTGAATTACCATTTACCGATTAATCAGTTAGCTTTAATTATGCTTCAGTTGTAATTTATGAAATTTCCATGCCTTGGGAACGCTTATAAATAGTAGTTTAGTATCCATTTCCATAGGATAGTTTTTTCAGGTTTTTTCACAAAAACACACATCACTGAAATTGTCATTCTGATAAATTTGATTGCCCTATAAAATCATTAAAATAATTTAGACATAATGGTGTACATTGCCCTCTAAAATCATTAAAATAATTTAGACATAATGGTGTTCAATGTATCTGCATGATTTTCAACCATTTTGTCAACATTCTGTTCTGATCAATTTGATCACCCCCTGATTTTATAGTGAAAAATTCAGTTCCTTTGACTGAATAATTAGAAGATTTGCCATATTCAATTATATGGGATCAGTTCTCTAATAAATCAGTCTATTCATATTCAAGCACTCGCAAGTGTGGACCCAAATTCAGGGCTTCGTGTTTAGAATTAAATACGCGAGCTAAAAATAGCCCATGTCAAAATATTTGGGAAAGGGTATTTGAAAGTCACGCGAGTAATTGCAATATAATACAATATAAAATATGACAGTTTACGTGAGCTAAAAATCACTCTTGTGACATGAATTTACGCGAGTGTTTGCGTGCAGGTGAGCTATCACTCACGCTACACGAAGCCCTGAAATTTTCATCAAACTGCAGTGAAACCTGTGAATACCGACACCTCGATAAACCGACCAACCTCCAAACACCGAAACTATCCATGGTCTTAATACTTAAGTTTAAAGTATTTTGAACCTTGATAAACCAGAACCCTGTCAAAACCGACATTATAATCTGTTCCCAAGCATTGTCAATAGGTTTCACTGTACATAATGAATTTGCTGCACACTTGCCCTGATTTAGGAGTCTGATGAGTAATGTTCTCGTAACATGGGTATATGGACCATTTCATCAGGTGTTCGTTCCTATAAACTTATATACCATATATTCTGAGTCTGGTATTTACTGATGATTACTCATTCCAATATGACAGGGACTAAGTTTGGGGAATCAAGAAGAGGATGCATAGAGCACGAGTACATGTATGTCAGAAATTGCCCCTCACTGCACCACGTTTTCGAGGGTCTCTGACCAGAAACAAAATATTTCATTTTTTGGCCTCACAGGTTGCTTTGTTCACTAGGTAGGCTGTACTTTTCTGTTTGTAGAGTACTATTTGGAGGACTGTATTCAGATGTTGAACTTTGTCCCCACGCCATCGGACCGAAAACGGAAGTCGGGTGGGAGAGATAAGGACGATGACGATACAGGCTTCGGCGGAGACGAGGAGGAGGTAACTCTAGGAAATCCAAACACCAAGGGGTTATAGATATATTACATTGTTGGTGTATAGGAAGAAATGCATCGCATTACAACTCGATTAACCAAAATCTCATAGATTTCCTACTGCTTCCATTATCCCTTTAAAGGAGTTCTTTAATAAGGTAATGACTGCACTATGCATTAGAGTAGAGCTGAATATACAATTTTACGGCAGTTATTTTTCATTTCAGAAAAACTGTAACATGGAGGTCAGCAATGACTACAATGATGCCACACGACGAGCTCTGAGCATGCTCAGTGAAAGGGAACTGTCCTTTGAGCTCATTGAGGTTTGTACCAATTCATCTCTTCAGGTACTCTGTGATTGGCTGCATGTTCTTTCATTACCCCTCAGCCCATAGGGCTGTGGGGTCTTGTCGTTGCCATGTACGTACGTCCGTCCGTCCTAGCGTCCGTCCGTCCTAGCGTCCGTCCGTCCGTCCGTCCGTCCGTCAACATCTTCTTGTCCGCTGAATATCTGTAGATCTATGAAGTCGGGCCTGACCAAACTTTGGTGAGAGCTTCCTGAATGTTGACTGATGAAATGATTAGATTTTCAGATGGCTATGATGATTTTATGATTTTTAATTTTTTTTTTTATTATTTATTGATGGCTCAGCTTTTGCACTGTTATCTATGCCCATCAACATGTTCTTGTCCGCTGAATATCTGCAGATCTATGAAGTCTGGCCTGACCAAACTTTGGTGAGAGCTTCCTGAATGTTGACTGATGAAATGATTAGATTTTCAGATGGTTATGATGATTTCATGATTTTTAATTTTTTTTTTTTATTATTTATTGATGGCTTAGCTTTTGCACTGTTATCTATGCCCATCGGGAACCCTTGGTTGCAGGTTTCATTGTGAATTTTGAAGGTTCCCTGATACAAGAAAGCCTGGTCCATTCAAGATTCTCATTGAATGAAGGACATTTTTCTTTAATTTTGCTATTAAATCATTCTATTCTACATCATATGATTTATCCTAAAACTTTTGCATGAACCATATTTGTGTTCACACATTTAACTGGTACAACATAATGCTTCAATTGTTGTCACCAAACATGTTACTGTACTTCGGAAATTATTTAAAACGAGTGATTAGGAGAGCCCATTTTTAGCCTGACTCTGGGCAATTTTGAACCAGTTTGCATACCTGGAGCTTATGCCCCCCCGCCAAATAATGATAAGGGTGGGCCTGTGTTAATCAATGTGTTTACTTGTTATCACACTTGTGCAATGCATAAATTGCCACTGATAAAGCTACACTTTCTTGCATGCTGTAATCCCAGCACACCACTCATGTGAAACCTAAGTGTTATATACGGTATCCAGGGATTTTTTGCAGGTTCCGATCTCCCAGTTCCTTTTCGTAATTCATTATTGAGGGTCCAATTTTTTTAAGTGAATTTCTGCGCAAAGAGCCTGTGATCAATCACAAAACAGAGGTTTCTTAACATGAAATTCAATATCCAGCTATGCAATCAGATCGATATTGAGGCTCCCAGAAGATTTTTCTAGGAGTATTTCCTTCAGAAATCGTTTCAAATTGAACAACAACACCACTTTCGTTTTTTGTTTCATTTGAGTTTTGGGCGCCCATATGTTTTCCGAAACTAAATTGGCTCTAGATGCAGCCCTGATCCTACGACTAAAAAAAAAACAGGCTGAGGGGTCCACGCACCTTTTAGGTGCTTGCCTGCAATTCATGTTTTTTTTTTACAGCCAATAAAAATACTGAATTTCTTTTTGAAAATTTAAATAGACCAATCAAGTGTTTTTAAACTTGGAAGATATCCCATGATGATCTGAGGTTTCTATACAAATCCTTTATACTCAGTGTTAAACATGGATGGACAAAATACCTTCTACTATGCTTTATAGCTGTTGTTTCCAGCATTTACTGAGGAATAACGAGAAAGGTATGTAAAGTACCTGAAATGGGAGAGTGTGAAGTGAAATTAAAGTAAAAAAAATTGCCTCTGTCAAAGCAAAAATAAAAAATGTACAAAATAGATATTTGTATTATTTTTTGGTTAGTGAGCCTAAAAAAAAAGTGGATTGGCATGTTTGTTTTAATAGGCTCTCCAACCAAAAAAAACACCATTATTTGGTCTTCTAGCAAACCTACAGAAATAGGAACTTGTGTGATTCAGTGAGTTTAATTAAGGGAGTAGCCAACCTACTGACTTGATAATAAATATTCTTCCTCCAGGCATTATTGAAGTACATCAAGGCGCTGAACATTCCTGGGGCCGTCCTCATCTTTCTGCCAGGATGGAATCTGATCTTCTCTCTACAGAAACATTTGGAGATGAGCCCAGAATTTGGTGAGTTCTCGTATATACACCATCACACTGGCTGGGTCACTGTCTAGTGCTGAAAGTTTGCAGCCCTCAGAATTTGGCACGATCGTTCACGTGTCGGTTACGCAAATCCGAAATGGTGACAATGAAAAATGGTTTACGTGAAAGCACCTCTGGAACATATGCTCTGGTAACAAAAGTCCCAACCTCTTCTCTGTCTGTTCACTGTGCAAACTTTAACAACATGACGTGTGTCTTTCAACATGCAAAATGACTGAGCTGGTGTACTTTGGCTACAATTGTTTTAAAAGTGAAACTAAGTCGTAGTGTAGACTATCACATGGTAGGCGTGTGTGTGTCAGTCTGCACAGACTGTTTTGTCTATTCTCGGTTCAGGGCTGATGTACTATTATGGAATAAATCTATAGCGACAAAACAGCTTTACCATTCTTCAACGAGTTGGAATAGGGGTTACCGTCAAACCTCCTCCAACCAGCGCCGAGGTTGTTGCTTCGTAGGGAGCTCTGCACTGAGCTAGCCACAGAGGTGGCATGCAGACCTACTCCCGGAGAAATTGTCTCTGAGCATGGAGCTTGCCGTTAACTGTTGCTCGTTGTCACTCCCGCCATCGGAGTGTCTCAAAATTTCCAGGCAGCGTGTTCAACTTCTGGTACAAACTTTTCAAAAGAGATTTTAATGGAATCACAAGAAAATGGCAAATGAATTATACAGCCGGGAGTCACAGTAGCCAATCATGAATGGTGGAAACGATTTTCGTGTGCAGTCTCATTCTCGTATGTTAACCCATTCTTCTGTTCAGTTGCTGACCACGTGCTGTGGACAGTCATATATCACTCTGACTGCATCTCTGTCAATATGCATTGTTGAAGTGCACAGTATATAAACTAAAACTAAAAGTCTAAAATAGATAACGAAATAAACACAAAACAAAGGCATTTTAAACCCATCTTTATTTACTAAACTTTTTTTCACTGTGCACTATGATTGAGTTTTTAGTTATTGGTTGACGGAACACTATTATAATTACGTAACTGTTTTGCGAAACCAATTGGTTACTCAAAAATTAGCATCCTAACCGAACAATAGGTTACATAAGCCAAAATTACCGTAACCGATTTTTCACTCGCGTCAACGAGCCAGTTTTTATACGCCCGCCAAAAGGCGGACGTATTATGTGATGGCGGTTTCCGTCCGTCCGTCCGTCCGTCCGTCCGTCTGTCCATCATATCATTGTAAACACATTATCTCAAAAAGTCCTTCACTTACAACAATGAAACTTCATATAGTTGTTTAATACAGCCAGTACCAGAAGCCTATTGAAAGTTGGTGTAATCGGATGTGTTTTTCAGGAGTTCTGCCCCTTTATACATGTCTGTTGGTCCATATCCTTGTAAACACATTATCTCAAAAAGTCCTTCACTCACAACAATGAAACTTAATACAGTTGTTTAATACAGCCAGTACCAGAAGCCTATGGAAAGTCGGTGTAATCGGAAGTGTTTTTCAGGAGTTATGCCCCTTTATACATGTCTGTCTGTGTATATCCTTGTAAACACATTATCTCACAAAGTCCTTCACTCACAACAATGAAACTTCATACAGTTGTTTAATGCAGCTAGTACCAGAAGCCTATTCAAAGTCGGTGTAATCGGATGTGTTTTTCAGGAGTTATGCCCCTTTATACATGTCTGTTGGTCCATATCCTTGTAAACACATTATCTCAAAAAGTCCTTCACTCACAACAATGAAACTTCATACAGTTGTTTAATACAGCCAGTACCAGAAGCCTATTGAAAGTCTGTGCTGTCGGATGTGTTTTTCAAGTCCGTCAACAGACATGCTGGTCATTGGTTTGTACAACCCTCCCCGATCCCCAGTACAGGATGTCATTAATGCACTGTTTACCATCTTCAGGTCACAATCCCCATCTCTCGTGCAAACTGTTATCCTTGGTGACTTTAACATAGACTTGTTAAAAGACTCCACAGACAAGAGAAAACTTCTAGACTTTTTTGAGACTTACAATCTACAAGAACGTATCCACCTGTTGCCCACCACAGACCGCCACACTACCATAGACCACATCTACAGTAATGCCCCCAATACATCAAGTGGAGTGTTGGAGAGTTACTTCTCCTACCACAAACCTGTGTGGATTGCTGTGAATAGACAGTAATCGTTCGACTACATCTACTATAGGTAATCACTGCTCTATTGCTATATTGTTTTGTCTGTCTATGATCTACATCATACAGGTAAAATTATGCCCACCCCAAATATGTGAGTTGTTGGGGTCAGAAACATTATTTCCACAATTGCTCTGGGCCCGGCCCGAGGGGTCCCGATGGCGACAGCCTACTTTCTATCTACAGTTCTAATTTTTGGTGAGTGGATGCCCTAGGGGAGAATGATGTGTTGCATACCAAATGTAGGTCGAGGTCAGAGGTCAAAGGTCAGTGTGACCGAAAAATCAGAAAATCATTAAAAAAAATTAATTTTTTGTGAGTGGATTCAATAGGGGGTAATGAAGTGTCGCATACCAAAAATAGGTCAAGGTCGAAGGTCAAAGGTCACTGTGACCCCAAAATCAGGAAATTATTAAAAATAACATTTTTTTTGTGTCAGTAGATACATTAGTGGGACACGATGTGTCATCTACCAAAATGTAGGTCACGGTCAAAGTCAAGGTCACTGTGACCCCAAAATCCTGAAATTGTTAAAAATCATGATTTTTTTAGTCCATTGAGAAATTACAGGGAGCCGTTTTGTCATGTACCAAAATTTAAGCCCAGGTCAATAGACAAGGTCACTGTAACCCCAGAATCAAGGTCAATGGTCAGTGTGACCTAAAAATCAGGAAATCGTTAAAAATTACTAATTGTTTGTGAGTGGATTCAATAGGGGGAAATGAAGTGTCGCATACCGAAAATTAGGTCAAGGTCAAAGGTCACTGTGATCCCAAAATCAGGAAATTATTAAAAATAACATTTTTTGTGTCAGTAGATACATTAGGGGGACACGATGTGCCACATACCAAAATGTAAGTCAAGGTCAAGGTCACTGTGACCCCAAAATCGTGAAATTGTTAATAATCATGATTATTTGTGTCCATTGAGAAATTACGGGGAGACGGTTTGTCAGGTACCAAAATTTAGGTCAAGGTCAATAGTGTAGGTCACTGTGACCCCCAAAATCATAAAATTCATAAAAATCATGATTTTTTTGTGTCCATTGATACATTGAGGGAAGATGATATGTCATGTGCGAAAAATTCAGGTCAAGGTCACTGTGACCCCCAAATCAAGAAATCATTAAAAGCCACATTTTCATATGCCTGTTGAAGACAAAGTCGTGTAATGCGATGTTGCGTTCTGTCCATTCATCCATTAACATTTGTTGTCCAGACGATGTCTCTAGTTTCAAGGTATGTAGTGGTACCAAACTTTGAGTATACCTTACTCGCATGGCAAAGAGGAGCCATACATTTTGAGATAAATTTGTCAAAGGTCAAGGTCACAGTTCCCAAAAACTGAATCAATTTTAGCTGACTCTATGTGTTATGTAGGTTGGAATATTCAGAGTTCTCTCCCATACATGTACATGGCATTTGTCCTGTGGAGTTGTCTCCCATGTTTGAAACAGGTACATTTAGTTAAACTGTTGTGAAATTAAAACCATACATTTACTAATTTAACGGGGAGAGGGGTTCTTTATGAACTTCATACCTGTTTATTAACTCAATAACAAATATTTACTTCATCACTTTCTTCTTCCTTCATCAGGACTGCACAAATTGAAAATTCTGCTTAACCCAAATATGGGTTACGCTAACATTTTTTGGGTAACCCTTCTCTGATTTGCATAACCCATCACTATTGTATACAGGTTAACATCCGTAATTCAAGTGAACTGAAAATGGGTTACGCATAATGAAAATTGCGTAACCAAACCTATTTTGTTCGCGCAATTTGTGCAGCCCTGCTCATGAAAAATTCTCTCGCCTACTATTTTCTTGTGTTCGACTATTGTCGGTTACAGTATTGGATATGTGAGCTCTTGACTCTTGATTCAAGGTCAACTTGTTACCAAGAGTTAGGCTCATTTTAGTTTATCATTCAGTCTAAGATGTGATATATGTTACATTGTCGGAAGCACGAAATTGTAGACCTTTCTCTGGATTGATAGCTACCAATTGGAATCAAGGCTAGTAAACAATCTTGAAATTTGGACCAATGTAATTCCAGATATACGGGCGTATATTGAAGCCCCTTGGGCTCTTGTTGAGTCCTGGTTTGTACTCCAGCAAGCATTATTCAGCCGTGGTCCATTAAAGAATTTTTGCGTCAATAATTGAAAGACCTATTTCGTTCAATACATAAAATGACCATTAATATTTATACAAATGAATGCCAAGTCGACACTTCTAGTCCGACACTCGAGTCTAGACTAGTCTAGTCAGACAATAAAGAGTTTGTCTAGATCGACTCTGCCTCAAGCCAGTCTCTGTAGAATCTGCCATACTGGCATCCTTAGTGCTTCCCAATGTCCTTTGTGCTTCATTTCTCTGAATCACCTTTCAACACTCCTCCGAGTCCATCTAAGGAAAAAATATGTTTTCCAGACATGTTCTGTTTTTCCAAAACAAATTCTAGCCTGCTGTCTGATTTTCAGTTCATTGAATATTTGTCAAGTCTCCTGAGTGCTAGCAATATTATTCTCTACCATCAATCCAACTGCACATAAAACAATCTCTCAGGTTTAAAGATGTAATCAGCCTCAAAATGGTTGGGTTTTGTAAACTCTCTCCTGTGTGTTTTTTCAGCAGGGAAGATTACCAAAGCATCATATGTATTATATTTGATGATAGTGGGATCGACATATACAACGAATGCAAGAATATCTTGTCGGAGAAATTTGAAACTCTGTCCGCTTCGCCAGGTTTTCTGTTTCGCCATTGAGTGTGTGTTGTACACGGAGAGGAAAATGACGTCACGCAACGTGTGAGTGACGTAGAGACGCTCACGAATCTGAATGCTGCACAGCTGCAGCCATAGGATAACGTCATGGTTCATGTCTACGGTTCGATAATGTCACATAGTATACGTTGGAAAGAATGCACCACACCTGTATACGCTTGTTGACACGACCGTGGAAAAATAAACGGCATGCCATGCCGTTTTATTTTAAAAGATCAATTCCTTCTATTTTCTCGTGAATGGTAGAAACGAGTTTATTTTCTTGTGGTCAAATGTGTTTAATTTTGTACCTGTTGTAACATATGTGACTTTCGCTGAGTTTGAGAGACAGCGATTTCAGTCCAGATTTGAGGCTGATTACATCTTTAAAGATCACTCTCGCTCTCCATGACTCTCTCAAATTTATCGCTAGGAGAGCTTTTGATCACTCTCCTGTAAATTGTAAATGCAATGGAGATTTGTATTGGAGCGAGCGGTCACTCTCACAATATCCCTTAAAATAAAATCCAGAAGACTGACCAACAGTGCTTGCAGAGTTTACAAACACAAGAGACTGCATAAAATCAGGAAATACAGTCTAGCCTTGCTATAAGGTGCCTCAATATATATCGCTGATTCTGATATAAGGCGGGTGCTGTTGTGTCCCCAATTAAGAAATGCGTATTATTTCAATCCAAGGTGGTTCAAATTTGGTCCCCCAATAACAGTGTTATAGCCCTTTCCGGAAAGTGTCTGATCTCCCCTTGAATAAGTGCTGCTCTTTCAGGTTAGAGGTATGAAAAGCTGCTTCCAGGAAGTAGTCGCCTCGGTTCCACTTTCACAATTACTTTGAACAATATATTGATAAATTATTTCAGAATATCTGTTTGCAAAACTATTCTGTTGATCTTCTTTACACAAAACGATAGATCCTGTATATGTATACATTAGAAAGATACTTTTCTATAAAAATAGACCATTTAATTACTAAAACTAATTGTGAGGACCTTTGGTACTTACCGGAAGTCCTCTGCGTCAACACGCCCCTAGTGGAATAAGGGAGATAAAATCCTTTTCAAATTGGGCTACACCGAGGTTACACTGTATTAGATGTGAATTCTTTTCAACAGGTGGATCGAACTATCGTATTCTGCCACTGCACTCGCAGATCCCCCGTGAAGATCAACGTCGAGTCTTTGAACACGTACCTCCAGGTGTGACTAAGGTAAGACCTTGACCTTTGGTAATCATACACCTAAACAAGCTACCCATAATTCTCCAGCCCAGATCTAAGATTTCACACACTTCCAGTGGCATTAATCTCCCCATATGGTGAATTAGGTTTAATTAATGCTGGCTAATTTAGGTATAATCTTCAAAACACTTATTCCTACGAAGTAGGCTCTCATTTGCAAATTGTCCGGTAATGAGTGAGTGAGTCCATCCGAATCCTTTCGTCGGCAAAAAAAAGAGAACCGTTGACATTAGAACCTTGATTTTTGGCATGAAGGTGCATTAGGGAACTGTTACCAGCAAGTTCTGAGCTGACTAACTTTTGATGAAATTTGACCTTCTTAGGTGACCTATAACATTACACTTGGACCCCCAAGTCATCATCCTCACCCTACTTCGTAGGTCCTGTGACGTTAGTCACACTACTCATGTTTTTCCCTGCTACGTTATATATCAATTAGCCCTGCTCAGAGAATGGCAAAAGATGTTTTCACAGACAACACAGCTGACGTCGGATGCCAGCTATGCATGAAGGGAAGTAACTGTGTGTGGAAGATGGAGACTTCATTCACATATGAACATTGACATTCTTTTCTCAACGATGGATCCCATTAATTCTAACAATACTCAGTAACCTGTAATAGAGAAGCACAAAATTCTGATGCCTCAGTACTTCAACCATTCAGCCTATATTCTCAACTCACCTAAATATACATTAGTAAAATTTAAATGTCTTACCATGTGATGAATTAATCTTAAGCATGGAATATAACTATAACTGGCTGAAGATGAGCTGTACATATATCAAGGGTTATTGTCACCCACCGAATCCCGGAGGGGGACTTAGGGATTTGCTCCGTCCGTCATTCCATCATTCTGTCATTCCGTCACACTTTCCTTGTGACTGTAATAACTCAAAAACTATTTGTCTGATTGACATCAACCTTGGACAGTCAGAGTTTGAGAGAGAGGATGGCTGGGATTGTTTTTCGGCAACCTGCGCAATCCAATATGGCCTCCGAGGCCTTGACCCTATCCAGCCATGCTACCTAAGCTTGTGACTGCAATGACTCAAAATCAATTTGTCCGATTGACATCAAACTTGCACAGTGGGTTGGTATGAGTGAGAGAATGGCTGGGATTGTTTTTCAGCAACGTGCGTAATCCAATATGGCCACCATGGCCTCCGAGTTCTTGGCCCTATTCCGCCATGCTATCTAAGCTTGTTACTGCAATAACTTGAAAACAATTTGTTCGATTGCCATGAAACCTGGACAGTGAGTTGGTATGTGTGAGAGGATGGCTGGGATTGTTTTTTGGCAACCTGCACAATCCAATATGGCCGCCATCACCTTGATCTCTATTCAGCCATGCAAATAAGTTTGTGAATGCAATAACTGGAAAACTATTTGTCTGATTGACATCAAACTTGGAAAGTTGGTTAGTATGTGTGAGAGGATGGCTGGGATTGTTTTCCGGCAACGTGCATAATCCGATTATGGCCGCCGAGGCCGTGACCCTCTTCAGCCATGCTACCTAAAGCATGTGACTGCAATTTGTCCGATTGACATCAAACTTGAACAGTGGGTTAGTATGTGTGAGAGGATGGCTGGGATTGTTTTCCGGCAACCTGTGTTATCCAGTATGGCTACCATGGCTGCCGAAGCCTTAACCCCTATTCAGTCATGGTATATACTAAGCGTGTGAGTGCAATAACACAAAAATGATTTGTCCGTTTGACATCAAACTTGGACAGTGTGTTGCTATGTGCGAGAGGATGGCTGGGATTGTTTATCAGCATCTTGCTTAATCCAATATGGCCATTTTTGCCTTGATCCCTATTGAGCCATGCTACATAATTAAGCTTTTGACTGCAAGAACTCAAAAACGATTTGTCCGATTCACATCAAACTTGTACAGTGGGTTGGTATGAGTAAGTGAATGGCTGGGATTGTGTTTGGCAACCTGAATAATTCAATATGGCCACCATGACCACTGTGCCCTTGACCCCTGTGTTCAGCCATGCTACCTAAGCTTGTGAATGCAATAACTAAAAAAACATTTGTCGAATTGACAAAAAAACTTGGACAGTGGGTTGGTATGAGTAAGAGGATAGCTGGAATTGTTTTTTTGGCAACCTGCGTAATCCAATATGGCCACCATGACCATGACCCCCTATTGAACCATGCTATGTAAGCTTGTGACTGCAAGAAAAACTGTTTTTGTCCCCCGACGCCCGAAGGGCTAAAGGGGGACTATAGTATTGGGGTCCATCCGTCCGTCCGTTCGGATTCGTTTCCGGACAATAACTTCTGGGAAACTGAACGGATTTTTTTCAAATTTGGTATGTGGGTACCTCGCCTCAAGATCTCGCTTGGGATTGTTTTTCACGTCGATCCACATATAGGTGGCGCCACCTGGGGGCCAAGTTAAAATTTTGTTTCCGGACAATAACTTTCGGAAAACTTAACGGATTCTTTTCAAATTTGGTATGTGGGTACCTCGCCCCAAGATCTTGCTTGGGATTGTTTTTCATGCCAATCCGCATATAGGTGGCACCACCTGGGGGCCAAGTTAAAATTTTGTTTCCGGACAATAACTTTTGAAAAACTGAATGGATTCTTCTCAAATTTGGTGTATGGGTACCTCGCCTCAAGATCTCACTTGGGATTGTTTTTCGCACTGATCCGCCTATAGGTGGCGCCACCTGGGGGCCAAGTTAAAATTTTGTTTCCGGACAATAACTTTTGAAAAACTGAATGGATTCTTTTCAAAGTTGGTATGTGGGTACCTCGCCCCAAGACCTCGCTTGGGATTGCTTTTCGTGCCAATTCGCCTACAGGTGGCGCCACCTGGGGGGCAAGTTAAAATTTTGTTTCCGAACAATAACTTTTGAAAAACTGAATGGATTATACTCAAATTTGGTATGTGTGTACCTCTCCTCAAGATCCCACTTTAGATTGTTTTTCACGCTGATCTGCCTATAGGTGGCTCCACGTGGAATCCGTTAAAATTGTGCATTCGTCCGACAACTGAATGGATTCTTCTCAAATGGTATGTGGGTACCTCGCCTCAAGATCTCGCTTGGGATTGTTTTTTCATGCCGATTTGCTTGTAGGTAGTGCCAACTGGGTCTAAGTTTCCAGACAATAACTTTTGAAAATCTGAATGGATTCTTTTTAGCCGCAAGATCTTACTTGGGATTGTTTTCCACGCTGACCCACCTATATGACCCACCTATAGGTGGCGCCACCTGAGGACCAAGTTAAAATTTTGTTCTCATACAATATCTTCTGAAATCCTGGCCGGATTAGGACAAATTCGGTAATTGTGGGTACCTTGCCACTGGATCTCACTTGGGATTGCTCCGCATGCTGGGTACTGAAAGTTACGGTTCCAAGTCAAATCAATTGTTTCAACGTCGGGGGACTTGAACCCCTCGGGTTTTCATTCCCTTTCACATCAAACTTGGACAGTGGTTTCATATGAGTGAGATGTTGTCCAGGATTGCTTCTCAGCAACCTGCATAATCCAATATGGCTGCCATACTAAATAAGCTTGTCACTGCAATAACTAAAAGCAATTTGTCCCATTGACTTCAATCTTGTACAGTGGTTTGATACGAGTGAGACTGTGATTGTTTTTCACCCATCTGCATAATCCAATATGGTCATCATGGCCTTGACCCCAGATTCGACCAATTCTAAGCTTGTGACTGCAATAACTGAAGAACGACTTCACTATCTGACATTCTCGTATTTCCATCTCCATTTCTTCATTTAAACTGATCTCTTTTCAATTCTCAGATAATATAACATGTTTTAAGCACTTAATACACATGCAAACAAAAGTTCCCATCAATCAGTGTACAATTTTAAATACAACATTTTATAAACCGTTCTTGTTGCCATATTGTCTATGGTATCGACGGTGGGGGACATGGACCGCTCGGGTTTTTCAATGTTCTTAAAAATTAAATTTAATCACTCTAATAACATTAAAACACTCTTAAATTTGGGATCATACTACCCACATAAAGAAATGTATTGATTTATGGAAAAATAATTTGTTCCTGTTCTGGGGTTATTTGCAGTTTGCCTATTTTCCAGATTATTCTCTCGACCAACATAGCTGAAACCAGTGTGACCATTGATGATGTAGTGTTTGTGCTGGATTCCTGCAAGTGAGTCACATATATCATTTACAAAATACTAGTACAAATTTCCTTTTAAGTGTAGGTTTTCTTTACTTTCAAAACTATAAACATTTTCTTGCTTGAATATCTGTTGTAAAAACAGAAGATCTGCAAAGTGTCATTACTTAGATCATTATAAAGTGAAACCTGTGTATGATTGGGACCAGATTATTGTGTCAGATTTGACAGGGTTCTGGTTTATCAAGTTTCAAAACACCTTAAATCTAAGTATTGAGACCAAAGATAATGTCAGTATGTATATGTTGGTCAGTTTATCCAGGTGTCTGTATTCACAGATTTCTTGCTGAAAGGTGAAAAATTTCAGCTAAATTTTTTTTTTCTCTATATGATAACCCGGTGAGAGAGTTGCATTTCTCCCTGGATGATATCAGATCAGCTGTATTTTCCTAGTTTTCAGGGCTAAAATGAATTTGTTGTATTTTTCTTGTTATTAGGGCCAAGATGAAGTTGTTTACTTCTCATAATAACATGACCAACTATGCGACGGTGTGGGCCTCAAAGACGAATCTCGAGCAGCGAAGAGGTCGCGCGGGGCGTGTACGACCTGGCTTTGCATTTCATCTATGTAGTCGAGCCAGATTTGATGCGTAAGTCACAGAACTGTTACTATGATTTGGAATTTGCAGGATTTTTAACTTGATCATGTTGATGTGAGGTTGAAGCTTCTATGTCGAATATTATCTTTGAAGCAAGGACATTTTTATTTTTGAATCAGGGATATTTTTCACTGTTTACTGTACTCCATATGCGGATCTGCACAAAAATGCGGTGTTACTGGATATTTTACAATGTAAATAGGACACTCCCAGATAAAAAAATTCAGTATTTAATCATTCTCACAAAATTAGCCTTTTTCACATCAACATAATATTAACAATGGACAGTCCCGACTGATCAGCAGTCCAGCTACATGTACTGCAAGTCTCTGGGTCATTCAGTTCCTTTTCTCCCGATGCTTGTACACTGGTTAATATTTTTAAATAATCCCATAATTTTGTAGGGCTGATTAGGATTCCTAAATTTGGCAATGATAAGTAAAATATTTTGAATTTTTGTCCCCTGACACGCGAATGGTATTGGGGTCTGTCCATCTGTCTGTCCGTGCTTACAGTTTGTCTTGTTCTGCAAAGAAGAGGATTCCACTTTTAGGGCTGTTACTTCCACATTACAATGTTGTATGTTTTCACCATTACAGGCTGGACCAGCATACCACACCCGAGATATTCAGGGTGACCCTTCACGAGCTGGCGCTGTCAATCAAACTGTTACGACTGGGTGCCATTGGTTCGTTCCTGTCACGAGCCATTGAACCACCGCCCATTGATGCTGTCATTGAGGCTGTAGCACTGTTGAAAGGTGTGTAGGATCAGACACTTTTCCAATCATGGCATGATCAATCTCATCCAATCAGATTTTTCGTTACATTTCGTGATCTCTTACTCTTAACCCTTAGAACCCGAGAGGCCACTTTTGAGGCCTGTTTAGATAATGTATATTCCCGAAAGTCTGGAAAAGCGGCTTCTGATATATGCTCATTCATAAACAGGAGATTGACCAACTATTCAGCCAATCAGATCACATTTTAAGTTCATCCAATTCACATATATAGTTTGGTCGTAAATGGGATATGCAGCCATTCATAGAGTCTCGAAAGGGTGAACAACACTCTTCAGATACTGTATACCAGAGAGGCTTCTGACAAAATTGTTGTTTTATCTCTATTTTAGCGGTGACTCGGGGTCAGGGTTTAATAGATGTGGAAACTGTAGGGTTCAAGGGTTGAAACCTTCAAGTTTAAGAGCAAGATTTCAGTTTTGTGAAGAAGTTCATGAACTGAGACATTTAGTCCATCTATATTGGACCTTGACTGCATTCTGAGGCATATTATAGTATTTTGAAGATAGATTTTGCTGTTCAATGCTCAAAAAAAATTAATTGGATTTTCTCCAGCCATGCCAGCCTGAAAAGTGATTTGTTGGGTGTTTATTATAACTTTGACAAATAACATTTCATACGTGGAATTTGAAGCTGATCTTAGACCACCATTCACTAGAGTATTTACCATTGTTTTGTACTAGACATGAGAGCCCTGGATGTGAATGAAGAACTGACTCCACTGGGGCGTATCCTGGCTAAACTGCCCATTGAACCCCGACTGGGCAAGATGATCATCTATGGCTGTCTCTTCTTGTAAGTATTTACCAACAATTCGTATCATTTTCGTGTCATGTATGTCTTAGGGAGCATCTAAGAAGTCGGAATGTTTCATGGAACACTAGTGTGTCCCATTTCTGAATGCCCTGAAATCAAGGAACGTTCAGCTGTGACGTTCTTCTAAGCAGTAAAGTTTGACAGTTCACATTCTGAATGTGCTGATGCACCGGAACGTTCTGATGCACCCGGCCGAATGTTCTGATTCCTCCAAATGTTCCTGTGTATGAAAGGAGAATCCGTTCTCCATCAGCCATGTTGCTTGAGCTGCATAGTGTAGTAGACATGAAGGATTGCACAGGTCAAAAGCCCATGTCAATTCTGACCTTTTGCAGTGTTTATTTCATACATTATTGATACAATGGATATTATTTAAGAATTTCACCGAACGTTCAATAGGAACATTTCCCTTTCTGTTCTGCCGAACGTTCTGGTGCCTGAAAACGGAACTATTGTGTGTTCCTTTATGGTAAAAAAAAAAGCCTTTTGGACTTTCCGACTTTTGAGATGCTAATAGGGTGGCCTAATGGTCAGAGCATTTGGCCCCATAAGCAGTACATACTGGGTTTAATCCCCAGCAGTCATACCAAAGGTTCCCGCACTTTTTGTTCTAGACTAGCCCTTTGCTTAGAGACACATTTATGTCAGTTTGACAGCATTGACTTACTTCATTTCAGTGTCGGAGATGCGATATGTACAATAGCAGCCAGTACGACATTCCCTGAACCATTCGTCACTCCGACAGATCGGCGTCGACTGGCTTGGATGCATAAGAACATGGCGGGAACACGATGCAGTGATCACGCAGCTCTGCTTAACGCCTTCCAAATGTGGGAAGAGGCACGGTATGGCTCACACTATACGAGATATCTTGTTATAATAATTCCGTCTTACCAAGATTATTTGATCACTTCAAAAAGGTTAAAGACTGTTTCAGAAAAAGGTACATGGGGTGGGGGAAGACCTCTCTTCTGACCCTAACCACCATATACCATTTATCCTATCTCCTTGATGTTAAATGACTGTATATCACCAAACGTGCATATACCATAGAACTGAAATATCCCCCCCCCCCATCCCATGTGTTTTTTTCTGGAACAGCCCTAAGAAAAAGGATCCCATCAGGGGGCAAACATTTAATCAGTCTGTGGGGATGCCCATGTAAATGAGTTTTAACGACTGGTCGCGTAACCCATGAAGACTGGAGTCCCAATGAGTTTGTTGTTGTCATTTTTGACTGGCCGTTTTATGGTAGTTTCTCTTCTTTCACATGATCTTATGATGATTTTAATCTCTTCTGCAACAATATTTACTTTTCCCTATCTGATTTACTGTCTAAAGACAATTGCCCAGATACATTTCTGTAATAATGCATCAACTCTAATATGGGGTAGCTGAGCACTGTATTGCATAACATTGTTGCATGGGGCAAAGGAGCCGCCCAGCTTCTGGGGCCATCAGGGAAAGGGTTAATCAATATGACCACCCTTTAAATTCAGGGGGAATAGACCATTTACTGGTTCAGCGATTGTCAGTGATCGTCACACACCAGCACACACAGTCGGGTAAAGAGGCAGGTCGTAAACTGGGCATGCTCGACATAAGGGTCCAGAGTGAACAATGGGAGAAATGAGGAATAATGCTGATTTTATGAAAACGGAAGGAAACGTATCAAATAAAATTGTCCTATACCAAACCCAGTATTTGTTCACATCTCACCAAGTATTAAATAATTTTAGGCAGTCATTTATGAATAAACATCATATTTGCTCATTTCTCCCATTGTTTAACCTGGGCTCTTATGCCTGCATCTTCACCGGACTGTGTGCACTGGTGCATGATGATTGCCAAACTGGCAAATCGTATATTGAGACGGTTAGAAACATTTTGACTTTTCAACAAATGCTAAATTTTTTAGTCCATCCAGTCCGAATGAATGCATTACGAGAAACGCTTTGAGGGTAAATATTTCATTATATAAATATCGTACAGTGTATGATATTATATGACAGTATCTCCTGTCGCACTTCTGTTCATACATGAACATGAAGTGAGGAATGCAATGATATCTAAGATAGAAGCCTGGGCAATATCACTGTTGATTCTGATCTGTTTATATGTTTGTCCCGTGGGGCTTCCAGGATTGACCTGAGGAGTCACTGAGCACATTGAAAGAATTAAGTGCCTCAGCTCCTCAGACAGCTTGTCATTAAAGGCAACTAACTGGGGTACCCATGGGGTTTCCGGCTGGGGTCTCGGGTGTGGAAAGAAATAGGACCCAAACATTGTGTTATGACTGTGTAAATTATATTCACTCATTATTGATTAATGATCCATGATACTGTCTGTTGTAGAATGAATGGAGAAGATGCTGAGATGAACTTCTGTGATCGGAAATCTCTCTCCATGCAAACACTGAGGATGACATGTGAGGCTAAGGTAGGATTATCTATCACCATATATGTCGCTAGATATTGTTTTGCTTTCTCTCAAGCCTGCATACAGTCAACCCGCTTTGTAACGGCCACATTTGTCTGAGTTAACTTTGTCGTTATAATAAATTTGCTGTTATAGTGAACAAAGAATAGGTGTATTTAGGTACATTTTGGTTTCTGTAAACTTTCACTGTCGTCAGAATGAAGTTTCTGTTGAACTGAATGTCGATATAATGAGGTTTCACTGTATAAGCAACTGACATTTCTAATAAACCAGAATAAACTGTAAATCAGAATGAGATAGCTCCTCTTCATATACTTATATCATTGGAGAAAAGGTCGTTGTATGTACCATATCCTCTGTTGGGGGTAACAGGTTAATATCCTGTGCCTCATTTCCAGGCTTGTTCTCAGATCAGCTTTTGGTTAATTTTAAGCCTGGTCAGTTTTATTGTTTCCAACCATCATAAACAGGTCAGTGGTTGGTCAACTCAAAATATAGTCTGCCTTTGAGTGATCAGATTCTCCAATCTATTTATCGGTTTGTTACATCACCTTGGAAATCTTGATAATGATAATTCATTGAAAAGCCTTGAAAAAAATGGGGATTAGTTATAAAAATGAGCCCAACAAAAGCCCAAAGCATGGAAAGTGGAGAC
Organism: Hanleya hanleyi; assembly: GCA_036873755.1. NCBI lineage: Eukaryota > Metazoa > Mollusca > Polyplacophora > Lepidopleurida > Hanleyidae > Hanleya > Hanleya hanleyi. Next base: position 68,400 of record JAVTVY010018236.1, read on the forward strand.
TATGTATAGGGTCTTGCACTTTGCAACTCAAATATATGTATTTATGAGTGCGTCTCCAAGGGTTGAAATTTATTAAAAAAAAATTAACTTGTCTCAAGCAATGGATAAGAACGATATCTTTTGGTCTCCTCCCAACAGCAGCCTGAAAGCGCTAATGATTCAAAATAATATACTGCATTTGTGTTTTGTAAGATTGCAGAAACATAAAAGACATCTTCCAGTACATGGAGGCATGGTTAGTTTTAATTTAATTAATCTGTGACCGTATCCTGCATTCAGTTTGAACATTGGAGGTTTCGGGACAATGGTGAATAAACTGACCATCAACAATTTTTTTGTCGCATGCGAAAAGTACCTATCAGAGACAGGTGAACAGGTAATAATTTCAACCCCTGATCACCGGGATCATGTATCTGGCATTGTGTGACTCAACTGTGAGTCCAAAGCATTTTTGACTTGACTGTGAGTCAACATCATTGTTTACTTGACAGTGAGTCAACAGCATTGTTTTCTGGACCGAGTCAACAACATTATTCACTCGACCGAGAGTCAACAGCATTGTTCATTTGACAGTCAACAGCATCATTCACTCGACTGAGTCAACAGCATCGTTCACTCGACTGAGTCAACAGCATTGTTCACTCGACAGTCAACAGCATTGTTCACTCCACTGAATCAACAGCATTGTTCACTCGACAGTCAACAGCATTGTTCACTCGACTGAATCAACAGCATTGATTACTCGACTGAGTCAACATCATTCACTCTACTGAGTCAACTGTTTTGTTCACTCGACCGAGTTGACATTGTTCACTCAACTGAGTCAACAGCATATTTCACTCGACAGCATCCTAAAAATAATTGGATAAAAATGTTACCCACTTTCTAAATTGTATTAGTATATAATCATGTAGTTTGAAATAGTATATTATTCAGAACTAAGCGATTTTAGCAATTCTAAACATTATGCATCTTATTTGGAAGATAACACTTTCTGCATTGGCATGCGAGAACAGGAAATTCCAGACAAATATTTCTACAATATATTACATTATTGTTGGAAAGCTAGGATCATCATATTTGAAACTGCATAGACGATAATATGTATATCTCCATAGCCATCACATTCCTGATCGTGATAGTGTCTATACTACTTTGAAACTGTCTAAAACTGTTGGTACAGAGGGAATTAAGTGCGTTATCCAATTATTGCCAAGGAGTGGAGGCATCTCCAGTTTTCTGAAAGAAAGTTCAGCTTTATTTTGATGATGCAATCTCATGTCTGATTGAATTTTGAATCTCCTTTCTGCCTTCTCCCAGAATCAACTGAGAGATATTCTGGTGAATGTAGGATTTCCTGAGGAATGTTTCCAACCTGAGATGTTCAACTTCAGTGGCCCAGATGGTAAACTAGATGTGGTAAGAGTAGACTACTCCCTCCTGCCTTTGATTTCATGCTTTATAATTGATTCATAGATTTTCTTCTAAAAGAGTATCCTGCATGGCTACTTCATCAATTTTCTATGAACTTTGAATCAGTTGATTACGTCTGCCCCTTAGATTGTATATGGAAACAGCTTAGTGTTTTTTTACTTCGAACCAAACATGACATGGTGGGTGACAGGGACAACAGAAGCCATGGTTTTATGCTTGACAGAAAGTACACACATAACTGATGCTGGAGGGGGGGGAGGGGGTGTTATTATGTGTATCAAACTGATCATGGGAGATGTACTGAATTACTTTAATATTTTGTAGTTGTGTTTGATAAATTCTCTGAGGGAGTTTTAGAGAAACAATGGTGCATCATGGGATATCTTCCAGATGCAAAGCTCTTGATTGGTCAATTCAAATTTTTAAAAAGAAATCCAGGATTTTCATTGGCCTGTGGAGAAAATTGTGAGAAAATTCAGCCAATCATAGAGTTTCTATAACAGTTCATTCAATCATGAGATGTATATAGAGTTAGGGGACTGAATTACCATACAGACCACAGGCATAGAAGTATTCACCCGTATCTGTTATTTTTCTGTGTCAGATCATGACTATACTGTGTTTGGGACTTTACCCGAATGTGTGTTACCACAAGGAGAAGAGGAAGGTGTTGACCACAGAGAGTAAGGCGGGTCTGGTCCACAAGTCCTCAGTCAATTGTAGTAACCAGGAAACCCACTTCCCTTCACCTTTCTTCATCTTTGGAGAAAAGGTATGTGTCTGCTGTATATGCATCATTATGTATACAACTCATAGTAATGCCATTTAGAAAATTAAATAACAAGTTAACCGACAAAAACAACGTTGTACTTATTTACATGGTAAATCTCCTAATTAATATAATATCCCTGTTGGAATTCAATCATATCCACTTTTGTGAACAAAATTTAATCAGGTCTTTCAATTTGATCACCCTCTAAAATCATTACGATAAATAACATGACAAAGAAATAATGGATAATTTGACTGATTTTGGAAACTTTTGCTGACTTCCAGTTCTAATCAACTTGATCATCCTCTGGTTTCAAGAGAAAAAAAATTTCACTCCCTGTGATCAACTTGTTAGAAGATTTACTGTATTTTGATGAGCTATCAGGTCTGAAAGCGTGTAAATATATGAACCAACGTAAATATGTACTAAATTATTGTGTCGCTTTATTTTCAGTCGGCTTAGTATAACCACTCCACATCAGCATAAATGCCAATTAATTCAGGATAGATCTTTCTTAGTGAAACCGTTAAAACCAGTACTCTCAGCAGGTTTGATTCCCACATATTATGTCCTTTGATAAGATAAATAATCTGCTTATATCCTCCAGTTTGTAGAACTGAATACACAGTTTCTATTGTGTGCTTTGTTACAGATTCGTACACACGCTGTGTCGTGCAAACAGATGACGATGGTCACACCACTCCAGTTGCTCCTGTTTGCATCACGTTCAGTCACCAGTGAACGAGAGCTGATCGTTCTCGACCAATGGTTAGTGTGCTGTCCCTTCGTTTTCAGTCATACATGAACACTATTATACAAACAGTGCATCATGGGATATCTTCCCGTTTTAAAACATTTCATTGGTGAATTCAAATTTTCAAATGGGAATCCAGCATATTCATTGGCTTGTGAAAATATTGAGAGAAAATCCAGCCAATCACAAGAGTTTATAATCCAGCCAATCAGAGTTTATAGTCCAGCCAATCATAGTTTATAATCCAGCCAATCACAAAGTTTATAAATCCAGCCAATCGCAAAGTTTATAAATCCAGCCAATCACAGAGTTAATAATCCAGCCCATCACAGAGTTTATAATCCAGCCAATCACAAAGTTTATATCCAGCCAATCACAGAGTTTATAATCCAGCCAATCACAGAGTTTATAATCCAGCTAATCACAGAGTTTATCATCCAGCCAATCACAGAGTTTATAATTCAGCCAATCACAAAGTTCATGTAAACGATCACTGTGTATTATACCTATGAAGTGAACAGTTTGTTTTCAAGAGCTTCACAAAGTATACAGTTCTTTCAAATAAGTCTTTCTTTAAATTCAAAGAGTGCCAAAGGTCATGGAGTGTTTTAGTGTCTTCTCGCTAAAACCTGCCACGTTCTTTGATAGATAATACTCGTGGTTGCCAGTCTATAAGCTGGACTGCCCTGAGCGAATCAAATAAATGGTATATACAGATACATACATCATCACACTTCTACCTCTGGCTTTTATCTTGTATTCTCAAGTTAAAGATCACCTCCGCTGACGGTCTGATCCCCTCGTGAATATGTAATACTTTAATCAGATCGATCACTGATGCATTGTCACCAGATGTGACCTTTAATGTGGAGTCCCAGAAAAAGGTACATGGGATGATTACTTTTTCTGATGCCAACTACCCATACACCATTTATTCTAATACTAACATTAATTACTGAATACTACCAACCACCCATTTACCATAGAACTGAAAAATCATCCCCCATCTCATGTACCGGATCTTTTTCTAGAACAGTTCTAAGATCCTACATGTCCTGTAGTGCCACATACAAAAAGGTTGGGGGGGGGGGGGCATTTATAGGATTTCCAGTTAGAAAAACTCTTACTTGCGTTCCATTTCTCAACAAATCATTGTAGTAAATAAACAAGAGCCTTATAGGGTTCAATATACACCAGTGCATGCCTATAACAGTAACCCTTTAAAATATATTGTATTAACTAGAAATTGACTTTGATGAAATAGGTCAAGGTCGGTCAACTTCAATAGGCTTCTAATTAATCACCAGTTGCATAATGTGGTGTAAATAAGGAGCCGAGCCGTGATCCCTCAAGATACTGGATACTAGAATTTGACCTTGATAAATGGACCAAGGTCAATCTAAGTGGAAAGGTGTTTAGTCAAGCACCAGGTGGATATGTATTATGAATTTGGATAGCCCAGAAGTAACCCTTATCACCAGTACTTAAAATTGAGCTAGATAAATTAGGACAAGGTCAGTCCTCTTTACTGGGCTTGTGATCCTTTGCCAGTTGTATGAATTTAGCAAGCCTGGTTATAATCATTCAAGACATTTTTTGCTAACAAGCCAAATGGACAGATGAACCAAGCAGACAATACCCTTCGGCCAAACTTGGCAGAGGGTTAAAATCAATAAACTGAAGACTTCTTTGCCTTCAGGATTCACTTCGAGTCTGATGTTCTGAACTGTACTTATAGCATAAACACAACAATTTTCAGTGATTTACTGTATTTTCAATCACAGTGACTTTGACCGTTTGATCTTAAAATGAATAGGGTTAACCTATGGGTAAGCTATATCCAAAGTTTTGTACCATGACCTGAAACTGGAGATATCGCATGGATAATTTAAAGTTAATGGACAGAAAGACAGACAGAAATCGTGATCACAAATATATGACCTCGTCTTGACGGGCATATATTGAAAGCGTATTAGGCTGATTTTCTTTTTAATGGTTTTATAATCTTTATTATGGTCTGATGGGATTATTCGAGAACTCAACATACCCAAATCATGATACTGTGAATACTGACATCTGGGTAAATGTTGATCAATTATGGTAACACTGCTCAGAAATTTGACAACTTCAGTCCTAAATCTGCTCATTAGTCAACGTGTGATCTATGACAAAAACATACGCGGTCGACATCAGGAACGAAATTGGTCCACAAGGCACAAGGTTACACATCTGCTGAGGTTCGCATTCAGTTCAGCAAATAATTTGGTATTTATTGTAATTATTCTTTGATCTGTACTATTGATTTGGAGTTGCCTGTAAATGTTCTGTAATAATTGTTAGTTGCTACTCTATTATAATAGTTGGCCATATATTCTTGGAGCTGAAATTTCTTGGAGTTTGAGTTGGAATTTGTTGAGCAATTTTACTTGGAGTAGCATTTCTTGGAGATGAATTTCTTGGAGAATTTCTTCAGAGTTGCATTTTTAAACTGATCACTTGAAGCAAAAGCTTCATGCCTGATACACAAACAGTGGTATTTGATAAAGATGTCCAGTAGCTGGAATTAACACCAAAATGACTGATGCTAATTCCAAGTAAAAAGATCCAAAGTAGACCATCCAATTTGAGCCCCAATAAAACTAACACATCAGTAACCCAGAGGATGGTCTAGTAGGGGTTTACCAGCGGTCGTGTGTAATTCGAATAGATGGCTAACTTAAAAAAAACATTGGTAGTATTTTGTTCAGTCAGAGAATTTCATCCTTTACACTCATCGGAATACATGTAATAAAATAGCTACTATTGGTGATAATATTACAATTGAACAGTTCGGCAATGTGTGGGTCACCATGAACAGGTTAGGGCAATCCCGCTGTCCACAATGGGAGTAAAAAGGTCATTTTTGCTCAATAAATCAGTTCACATAAATGAATTCAGCAAAATCCACCTGAGGCACACAAAGACATATATATCCCCATCAAATGGTGTTAAAAAAATAAATTGTCATCTTGAGCAAAAACGATGTTTTTACCTCCATATTAGAGAGCAGGATCACCCTTACCTGATTCAGGCCTGTGAATCTCAAACACCGTGGCTCCACAATACCTACTCTCAATGACAAAGATATACCTGTTTTGAATGGCCACATGTTGCTTTGAATTACAAATTTGGGTCTCCAGTGATATCTTTTGCTCGACTTCAGTGAAACTTCAAAGCACAGCCTCATTCCCACTGTCCGTGAACTTTTTTCACACAGTGGAATTCATACAATCCATTCTTTTGCTCCAGCTCAACCTGATCCATGCTAAAGGTGAAATGCAAAGGTTTTTAAATTCTCCGTTTTACATTTAATATAGGTTGAATAATGATAGATATACCAGTAGAACACAACACAGGGATGGGCTTGATAATTTATTACGAACACAAATTATCGACTAAAACTACACAATGTTTAAGAACAGCCAATATGCATGCTATGATCACAGAATTAGTGTCTACAACTGACCTGCGCATACAACAGCCAATATTGTAGCAGATACATGTATTCGACTAGCATAAATGACGCATTATAAACCCAGTACTGCACATATGATTAAAAGCATATAAAACCGTTCATACATGTATTACAATTCTATAGCGAGGTACATGTATAATGATATATCACTGAGAGATCAGATACCCACTATACTATCTTATTATTCGATTAAACCATGCAATTAATACTATTAATCTTAGAACTGGTGTGGGAGGGTTGGGTGCACATAAACAGGCACGAGACATCTAAAAACAGCTGCACGCTTGCAAGCAGAAAGCTGACTGCGGAAACAAAGCACAATGGCGCCTTAAATCATGACTTTGCACGGGCGCTTGCAGCGCCACCACTGCCCAAGAACTGATGACGTATACCGCAGAAAAATATCCCTGGGCTGTGTTTTACGTCAACTCATATAGTTTGGCCCAAAACACAACACAGGAATGGGCTTGATAATTTATTACTAACACAAATTATCGACTAAAACTACACAATGTTTAAGAACAGCCAATATGCATGCTATGATCACAGAATTAGTGTCTACAACTGACCTGCGCATACAACAGCCAATATTGTAGCAGATACATGTATTCGACTAGCATAAATGACGCATTATAAACCCAGTACTGCACATATGAGTAAAAGCATATAAAACCGTTCATACATGTATTACAATTCTATAGCGAGGTACATGTATAATGATATATCACTGAGAGATCAGATACCCACTATACTATCTTATTATTCGATTAAACCATGCAATTAATACTATTAATCTTAGAACTGGTGTGGGAGGGTTGGGTGCACATAAACAGGCACGAGACATCTAAAAACAGCTGCACGCTTGCAAGCAGAAAGCTGACTGCGGAAACAAAGCAGAATGGCGCCTTAAATCATGACTTTGCACGGGCGCTTGCAGCGCCACCACTGCCCAAGAACTGATGACGTATACCGCAGAAAAATATCCCTGGGCTGTGTTTTACGTCAACTCATATAGTTTGGCCCAAAACACAACACAGGGATGGGCTTGATAATTTATTACGAACACAAATTATCGACTAAAACTACACAATGTTTAAGAACAGCCAATATGCATGCTATGATCACAGAATTAGTGTCTACAACTGACCTGCGCATACAACAGCCAATATTGTAGCAGATACATGTATTCGACTAGCATAAATGACGCATTATAAACCCATTACTGCACATATGATTAAAAGCATATAAAACCGTTCATACATGTATTACAATTCTATAGCGAGGTACATGTATAATGATATATCACTGAGAGATCAGATACCCCAAACCATACACATGTAGGAGGTAGGGAACAGAATTAAGAGTATGACAAAGACTGGAAAATTTTAAGAACACTAGTATGGTCCGGTTTAATATACTGAAACACACAGTCGCTTTTCCAATCCCCCATGGCTCGAATCACGGGCAGTGGCACACCTGCTGTAACCAACCACGACGTACCTCCCCATCTTAGTGAGTGTGTATTGTACTCTGAGGGTGGCAACCCAATTTTGTACAGAAGTGCGCCAAATTTAGATCTGAACCCAGAGTCTGATAACGCAACAAGCCGCCCCCCACACATGTATGAAAAAAGTGGTGTATCTTCCCCCAGAGGCCCAGACATAACCAAAAATTTTACTATGGCAGAGGCTGGACATATGGGATTGTCGGGCAAAAAAGGTAGAGCCACCTCGTGAGTCCTCTGGTTAAATTGTATAGTCTTAGAGGCACGAATTCTTAAAATAATGCCTCTAGAGACCACCCGCATGTCTGAACGCAACACACATTTAGATTGAATAGTCTTATCTGTGGGGCTAGTTATATTACTGATACGTAACAACCCAAAAAAAACCAGTGATGATAGTGACCCATAACTGTAAATCTGGCAAGGCATTCATGTTAAGTTGGAGCCGTATCTCCAGCAAGTGAGGCAACGTCAGCGGCAACTTAAAAGAAGGGGCCGATCCCTTAACCCGCTTGATACCTAAAAGGAGAGACCTTACCCTCCAGTTATCTTTAAGGGGGTCTGGTAACTCATGCTCTCTGAAGTACCCTCACTGCATGGAGATATTGCTTAATGGTAGATAGAGCTTTAGACCTCGCCAGATAACTAACATAACGCAACAGGGTTACAGTTGCAACTGGTACAGGTAGTTCATTAGTGCTAGCACAAAATTTACGAAAACAGTTCATTTGCGACAGGTAGGACCGACGAGTTGAGGTAGACAGTGCCTTAGACTCCCAATACAATGACTCGTAGTCCAGTTGATGTAATAAGTTTGCCATTGCCTGATCTGTTTTGAGATAAAACACATAGACTTATGAGATATATGATTTGGAAGCCAATAAAAAATTGGTTCAGGCAAATAGAACTGTCTATACAAAATATCAGAAAATCTGCCCATTTGGCCAGGGACATGAAACCTACTAATCGAATCTGCCAGGCCATTACAAACGCCGGGAAAGAATATAGCATGTATAGCAAAATCATATTCTAAGCACAAATTTGCCAGTCTATCTAATAACCCAAGGGCCTCTATGGAGCCCGTAGTTCCTTTATTTATAATACAGGCAGTAGCTAGATTATCTGTATATACAAGAACTTTTTTGTCACGCCACATTTCACACCACCTTTCTGCAGCTTCCACTACCATAGCTAATTCCTGAATATTTATATGCGAAGAAGCAAGCTCAGGCTTATCGATATGCCACACAATATAAGTAAAGTCCATGTTGCAGAAAGCTCCAGCAGAAACAGGACAAGCATCGGTTTGCACATTGATTATGGGTCGCCAATCCCAAATCAGTTTTCTATTGCTAGTATGCATAAGCGTATAAAGCCACCAATCTAAATCGTTTATTATTCCGGATAATCGTGCTTTATGGTAAGCAGATTTAAGACCCGCCAACAGATTGTATATAGTTCTAGTGTGAACCCTGCCCCATTCTACAACATGTGATGCCCATGTCAGTTTACCTGCTAGCTTCTCTAACTGTTTCCTTGTAGCCCTACGTTTATTTTGAAAAGAGATAATTTCTGATATCAATGTTTCTAGTTTACTTTGCTCTAGTGACAAACAGTTATTAATGGTATCAATTTTGATACCCAAAAACGTCAAACAGGTACAGGGGTCAACCACTTTGGACCAGTTAATCATAAACCCCAATGATCTCAGGAGAGAAATTAGCATATTGTATGCATCAAGGCAGTCTTCATAAGTCTCTTCAAACAGTACAAAGTCATCCAGGTAGGCTACACAATTTTTCCCTCTTTTGTGCATCATTCGGCACACACTCTGTGTAAGACGATTGAAAATACTGGGACTTAGTTTTGATCCGAACGGAAGCCTGGTGTCCACCATAGATGTTGGTCGGGTGTCACCCGCAAATGTCCACTGCAGACCAGTGTATGTAAAATTACTGGGGTGTAGACCAACAGACCTGTATGCTGATTTAAGATCAATTTTTGCTAAATAGTAACCTGGCCCAATATCATTCAGGGCATCCTTAACAGTCTGATACTTAAAACTTTCTGCTTCTGCATAATCATTAAGACTTTGCCCCTCCGGTCTACTCGCGTCATGAATAACACGCACATCACCGTTGGCTTTTGGAACAGCCCCCAAAGCACTAATAATAATTGGGGGTTCAACAACCTTGACATAATTATGTTCGTTAAGTTCAGTCTGTATAGTCTTTTCTACCTCTACTTGATTTTCATATGCGGATTTGCAGTTCTTTGTAAAAGCTTTAACAGGAATTTTTTCACTATTCACTATTGAAAAACCGTTTTTTACACCATCCAGCAAAAACTCACGGTCCGGGTCCCCCACTAACTCGCGATCCCAAACACTGGCACATTTTGTTATTGAGGAGGGACAAAACTGTGGTTGGGATGCTGGGAGTTTTTTGATGGGAATTGCCTTGACTTGTGATTAAACTCCCCATGGGCCGCCGAATAGCAGGTACCACAAATATGTGAATAATTACACACTGTAAGAGAGCACCCGTTGCGCCCATTAAACTTCGCACAGATAGGTTTTCCTGTATTGGGATCAAACCGAGATTTTGAGGGGCCGGTTGGCGCAGATTTATTTTGCAGTGTAGATCCTACATTCCGGTTACTGGGAACCCCACGTTCACCCTTAGGACGTAATATGGCCTGCATAAGGAACTGATCATCCTTTTCCCATGATGCACCAGTTTGATGTTGTTTACGCCTAAATTCACAGTCAAAATTAAGCACGGTCGTCCAATCAAACACTTGTCCAAAAGTAGCCACTTTTGCAATATACTGGGTGTAGGCGAGAGTAGTCTCTTGGGTACAACGGTCCTTTACGATCATCTCCTGAAGAATTTTTATTGATCCTTCCATATACTGGGTCTGTGATAACCGGTCATGGGGGACTTTATTATCTTTCAGTTTGAATTCAAACAGGCCCATATCAACATTTTTGGTCTGATTAGAATTAGGAGCAAGCGTGATATAATCTCTCACATATCTGAGCTGAGTTTTATCCGATGGGCCAGAAATCATGTTGAGAAATTGCCACATACCACTATTTTCAATCCCATGATGCTCAACTCCGGGTGTCGTAGGCACGGGCGGTGTCTGTCTGGAAGGCCCTACTTCTGCTGGGGTCGGTCGTCCATTACTCGCCACTTGTTGGAGAACATTAAACATCTCCGTCGCGGACAGTCCCCTGCCATCGGAAAGTCCCAGGAAGTTTGTCGACCCCGCCTGATGATCTGCGGCTGGTGTCCGTGAGACATCGTCGGCACTTGACGAATTTACCGAGGCCTGATTATTCAATGCTCGTTCTTGAGGTTCTTGCCTATTGACCGGCACGGCCGTGTACATATACCCTGGTATCTCGTGCAACGCATGCTTTAACAAATGTCTTTGCCCGACGGACAGTTCCTGAAAAGTCTCGTCGACCATAGCCGGTGACAATAATTTGAGGCTTCTGACTGACTCAAACCCATTTTCCATAAGACCTGCAACGGTTTCAGTGTTCAAATCATTTTCACTCATCCACTTTTTACAATCAAAATTGTTCTCCCGTGACCGCTGTTCACTCCTGGTACGCGGGGCTGAAAGTTCACTGTCTGCCATAATAAATTACGGGGAACCTACCGCCACTAACAAATTAGAAGTCTTGGTGTATGGCACGTTTAAAAAACACGAGGCACGACGACATAAAGCACATAAACAGGCACGAGACATCTAAAAACAGCTGCACGCTTGCAAGCAGAAAGCTGACTGCGGGAACAAAGCACAATGGCGCCTTAAATCATGACTTTGCACGGGCGCTTGCAGCGCCACCACTGCCCAAGAACTGATGACGTATACCGCAGAAAAATATCCCTGGGCTGTGTTTTACGTCAATTCATATAGTTTGGCCCATATTATTTGTCATGATGTACTGCTGTCGCGCCTCTCTTTGGCTCTCAGAGTTAGAGTCTCTTTAACGGCTTTCCTGATGGATCACCTGAATGTGAGTGACTTCCTGGATTGCCATCGTGATCTCCTGGATTATCATCGTGACCTGGATTGCCATCGTGACCTCCTGGATTACCATCGTGACCTCCTTGATTGCCATCGTGACCTCCTGGATTGCCATCGTAACCTCCTGGATTGTCATCGTGACCTCCTAGGAATATCCCCTCACTCATTCCTTCTTAGTCCATTTGACAATCTTGTGAATGGTGTAGAGAATATTTCTTGAGAATGGAATCATAATCAACTGGATCAACCCATTATCATTCCTTGTCTATCATTGTATACATTTTCACATTATATCTTGAAAACATGGTCTGCG